>DWFO01002580.1:0-13498 GCA_018246595.1 Mimoniades nurscia nurscia | reverse complement strand
ATACGTCATAAACAATTATATTATCACGATGACAATCAAAGCGTTGCGGATTGAAGTGCTTTTAACATAGGCCCTCTTGCGGCTTCCATAGCATCTTATCACGACCACAATCTTCAGTGCGGTAACGTTGACAATACGCCCACAAAATTATGTGCATTAGTAAATTTGTTTATTCCATCACTAACCCAATGAAATATTTTATTTTACTTGGAAAGCATACAGTGATACATATAGAGTTTAAGAGTTTTCTTAATATATAACTAGACAACATTTAGATACTTTTGCATTTAATTTTTAAGTATAGTCTTGCCCTATTTGTAAAACCCAGGTACTGTTGAAATTACGTAGAACCCAAATCTGTGTTGGATCAGAATGATCCAGCACTTATTCGTACCACCTTGTGACTTTCTATTGTTTTAGTATTATTAGCATGTTTTAAATGTTATTAGTATTGAGAAAAGTGGGTATAACATGAAATACATTTTACATTAATTACATTTTCAATATTACCTTAATCAATAGTCATTGCTTTGATAAATCAACGATTATTAAACATTCCTAATTATATTGCTATAAAGCGCAAATTTCCTTTCTTATCACTCATAAAATGAGGTGTTTTCCTTTCCATCTAGATTAAGGGCTGGTAAGCTATCGTGGCGAGTTCCCACGTTCGGCATAGCTAGTGAAATCAGTAAAATGCCTAGATAAACCAAGCCTTAAGGCTACTTTCCGACCTGATTGATTCGCGACTGATGTTCACACGTGCGACAAACACGACTATTACTAATTAATTACTAATTAATTTATAACATAGTGAAATACGAGAGCCTATAATAAAAAATACAATAATATGTAATACAATGGAAATGGAGAAAAAAAAATTTTTTTTATAATAAAATTAATAATTTTAAGCTTGCAGCGTCCAATACAGAACTTCTATAGTTTGCTATAAATAGGTCTAATTACAAATTAAAAATTTCTAATCATTTTAACAAAAATAAAATATAATGCATTATTAATTATAACTACAACAAAATTATACAGTATATATTGATTCTTATTACACTTTCAGCAGAATCGCGTTTTAACCCCAGTCTCTCATGTAATTTAACATATGCAGTACAACCGCGTTAGTCGTGACTGTCGTTCGCAAGTCGCAAGTCGAGAAACACAGCAGTCACCAATTAAGCCAGGAAAATTACGTACACAGTATCCGCTGTTACGAGAAAACGATCTATGAGACTTTAATTATACCATTAAGTGTATTTCTAGGTCTCTATTGATAGTAGGGCGTCATGTCAAGAATTCACTGCGATATCTAAGTAGTTAATAGTGTTATTTTTGTTTTAATTCTTTATAAAACAGCTGTCGACTATAATAAAAGCAAGTAATAAACTCAACAGTCGGTGGAATATTAAATTGCTATAGCTAATAATAATAACAGAGCTGAGACTGTTGGAAATTTGTTATATTTTTTTTTGAGAAAGAATGCATTTTATATCCTAGTGTTCATAGTGGAAGCAGATTTACCGTACATTTTATTGCCTTTTCTATTGTTTTAATTGTAAGTTTGATTAAAAGATATAATTTTAAAACCAACAGAAGATACATTGAAACTTTTGGAATGTGATTGTTAACTAGCATTTTAACACGCAAATTGAATTACAACCCAGAATAAAAATAGATTTTCCCTACTAGTTTTATTTTCTCGAGACAGGAATGTTAAGAAAATTATTAATATTTTTTTTTTATCTAAATTTATTTAGGGGTTTTATACAGTTGTATATGCCAACCCCATTGTTCCTTACACTTATTACTACACATTACTTAACTATATACATAGATATTTAACATTACATTTAACTATTCTAACTACATTTCATTATACTAATTATATTTAACTGTACTACATCTATTATCTAACTACATATTTAATTACTAAAGGGCTTTCCATGTACATATATATTCTAATTGAAACCAATCGAGGTATTGCTTATTCAATAACACAATGTCTCAATCGGAAATCAGTGATAAAATTGTAGCGCACCACTGAGCAGTGACGTCACGCCGGTGGTCAGCGAGCTAAAATAAAACGGCCTGAGTTCCACTCTCACTCCAAAAGCCGCGACTGGTTGCCCGGAATGCCGAGAAAGCGCGTAACCGAGGCGTGTTTTGTGTAAGGCGTGTTACATCCTTGTGTAAGTCGATAATTTTCATTTGGTACCTTTAATAAAAAAAAATGTCCAATGGTATTACACTGCAATTAGGCAAAAATTTAAAAAGTTTGAAACTGGTAGATTGTAGTTTAAAAGACGAATATCGAAATGTTACATGATGGTAAATGTTCCCTATAGTCTTAAATATCTTATCAATTCGGAAATACAGGTATTTGAATTTCTTCAAAATACACATCCGTAAAACATTCTTAATGTAAGGATTACACTTGAATAAAAAGAGTGTCGAGCGTTTTTACGTCAAAGTTAATTATGTCCGTCTTTCTAATCTAATGGCGATAAAATAATATTTTCATACGCGCGCGTATTTTTCGTTAGAATGAAATTTAAAATTAGAATTTTAGCATCTGAGCTTACGGGAGGTGAACTGCACCACTCCGATACCACAATCATTAACGTGACAGTACCTCCACAGTCGAACTCTACAATTGGCACAACCTTGAACGTCATGTCAAACGGAGAGTTTCAATGTAACATAAGACAATATACTTTATAATTAAAATGTACAATGATCAGATAATTGAAAAAAAAATTACAGATATATGAGACGTAACATACATAACACCACGATTGTAATCCGCGAAGAAGTAGATAGAGGCATTCCCACGTTTAAGTCAAGTCATAGGGCAGGCGGTGACCCTATTGCTTTGCACTGCACACAAATCCAGACTCCGATCCACTACTAGAAATTTCAAGTTACAAAAATGCATCGGTGCTTAAATATTAGTTAATAATATCTAATGTTACTTATAATATAATGAACACTTCACGCTAGTCACTGAAAGAACAGATCTAACACACACTACTTTCATTTCTTGGTATGATGTATTTATTACGTTAATATGCATAGGCATCTCATTAAATTAATTAAACGCTAACATAACAGAAAGCGGATGTTCTTGTGCTTAGAAATTTTCGGCTGCGTGTAATAAACGTGAGATTTTTAAGATTGATTGTCTCAGTACTTGCGAGTGTAGTTTAATTAGATATAAATAAATGCGAAAACATTCAAAGCACAAGTTGACTAATAAGTTGTACCGCCGCCACTGCGCACCGGAGCGGCGTTGTCGAACGTCCTCCACACTTTCCATGATTACAAGAGACACGTGGCTAACTGTAGACTACACTGTGGACGGATTCATTGCATATAGAGGATAGAATCAGAGGCGTACCTTGAGTGGGACAAGTTGTGTGGACGCCTGTACAAGGGGAGCACGCAAAATAATCAATGATTAAAATAAAAAATGAAAATAAATCAATTCCAATCTAGATGTGTAATTGTAATTTTAGTCTTAGGAATTTTATAACGAAATTAATTCATTGTAAAATAGAAAATAAATATTATTTTTAAAATAATTACGACCGTTTCATTTGATTTAGGTACATACCTGTTTTTTTATGTTAAGTTCATTTACGAAGGCAGGCCAGGTTGATGCGTGCTTTAGGCGCCATTTTTTGATTGCTACGTCTTTGGGTAGGATGTCTTTCATTAAAGTTTAAAGAGGTAGGCAGAGGAGTGTAGCACACACACCCAAGGTTCACCAGTTACGTTCACTTCACGTACCAGTATGGAATAGGTCGTCAGCCTATTGCCATACTGTTATAAGTAATAGCTTCAAAGTACAAGATTACTAATTATACTGAATCTGCTACATTTTTAATCTAAGAAATTATTCATTATTTGATCACATAATAAATCATTCAGCTTTGAAGTGAATAATGAATATTGATCAATCGGTACGTTTAATAATGAAGCAGCTCCGTCTACGGAACTTGAAGCTATGACCTTACGAAAGTGAATTCTGACCGTCATAGAGCACTTGAATTAATTATTGTGTTGATTCTGACGAAATTTTATTTACAATCCTTTTTATGTTACAAATATAAGAATCGAAGTTATTAACCAATTGTAACTGTCTTACATATTTATGTTACTTTCTGACTAAATTACTGAGGCTACTAGCTTACTTAACTACCTCATAAGGTAATATAATTATACAATATAATATAATATAATAATTACACCCACTCATAAGGTCAGGACCTCACTAGTACAACTTTCAAATTAGGTACTAATATTAAATCAAGCATTTGATAATATTGAGTAAGATGGATTATAACGTGTGTTAGCTATTGCTCACCGCTGTTCTGCGGCTTTGCTGCTTGACAGCAAAAATACATACAGCCTTGGCCTGACTCCGGACTGACCCTACACAGAAGATTCTAACATCATACACCTCTCGGCGTTCGTTCGATCTTTCACCTAGGATCAACTAAACTGACCTTTACGTCAGGTTTTAAATATGAGAATGAAAGTAAATTTTGGCCATGACTGAGATATTATCGAGTTGTCTAAAGCGAAACATACAAGTAGCATTTTATATTAAACGCTGCGAATAGTTTCAGTGTCGCCAAGGGTAGCGTGTGAAAGGCGAGTAATAATTAAAACGTACATGTGAAGTGAGAAAAAATAACAATAATAAGAACATAACAATATATAATCCCTTGACGCTCATACATGTAAAACCACGCGATGACAATCAACGCATACGGCATTAGAAAGTCCTTACGATGTACATATGCGTCTGCAATTGATATCGTGCAGAAATATTACGTTCCTTATATAAGCTGTACATCGTGTGTTTTTCAATATATCCCCAGAGGAACGTCGATTGTTATCACATGTTATATTTAATTATGATAATTTTACGGAAAGCGCTTGATTGTTATGTAAACGTACACTTTCTATGGGGATTATAAAGTACTTATATAATATACGAACTCTTCAACTGTCATTACAAACACATTAGCGAAAACACAACCTATTTAAATCTGATATAGATTTAAATAGATTTGAAAAGGATTTGCTTCTAACGCACTGTCTGAATACATATTGTCAGTTCTAAACGGTCCTTACACAAAATGATGTAAGGAACTCCAGATTATGTAGATTCCTTCGTGACGTTTTCCTTTACCATTACAATCAAACTTAAAAACCATAACGAAATACAAGTTTAGTGTTAATTTCAAAGCCTAAACAGCACAATTTGGTTCCGCCTAGTACCTATAGAAACGTAAACAAATTTACATAAATTAAACCACGGCCATTTCTCCGTTCGCTTATCTATTCAAGTAATGTCAAGCAATTCACCATGCAAACACGGGCGAGACACTGCGCCTGACAACGGAATCGTATTGAATTCGTAACACTTCATTAGACATTTGTTTTTGTTCATAGCGGTATGTTGATTTTATTATATTGTTGTATTATGCGAAGAGAATTTAGTTCGCAATGCCAAACGCACTTTTATGTACTGTAATATCGTGAGTTTCTATTCGTGAAAATGAATACATTAAAAGGAAGGTTTGAATTCAACCTTAAAAAGGTTGAATTATGTGTTGACTAAAGCAAAAGACTTTTAAAAGATGAAACAATTCAACAAGCGCGTAATCTACGCCTTGTATGATTAGACTTTGATAAATACCTATTTGTATCCGCGGTAGGAGGGTGGATGGCAAAAACGATTATTAACTTCAGGTCCAAGAGACACAACACTCTATTATGATTTCCCCTATTGTCCAGATTACTATTAGATTACTATTCCAACCCTGAGATACCCAACTCGATTGTTATTTCCATAACATAAAAACTACTCAGTTGAAAGTCTTCCGTGAAAAACTCTAGAACGTCAAAATAATTAATAAACTAACAAAATAATATTATGAGTATCCCATTGCATAACATTTATAAACATGAAGATGTGTCGGCAACTTAATTAGATTCGCATTAATTTGTTCATAGAGTTTCCAAGTTGCGATGTTACATAATCGTGCAGATGGTAATTCGTTACGAAATTTTATTGCACTTCTAATATATCTAGAAATTATCAAATGTAGAAGAAGCTACTAGAATAATTGAATATTGTAAATAAAAACGCTATGCACCAAATTATATAATATTATGTTCGTATTATAACAGGTTTCCAGGTCTGGTAAGTCGACTAATAGATGTAAATTCTATGAACAACTGCAGAAGGTTATGAAAAATCATAACAATTTGTAAAATCCGTGATAACGCATAAACCACGAACTCCTTAATCAGTATACTTAGAATTGCATTTAACAAAAGACCTTCGTCAAGGTCAACAACCGTTCCCAACAATGCTTGCGCGGAGCAACGAATTTATTAAACGCGATCCGATAGAAAGTAAATGTGAAACAACAAATTGGAGAGATAATAGAATTTCATTCGTTATTAGCGTACTTGTTTCGAATACACAATTTACAGCACCTCTTTATAGACCGAGATAATGCTGTAATCATATATGATTATACGAAATTATTTGTTTCACGCTGATATTAGAATTACCTTAATAAACGTCTACTACCCGTGCGCAATAAGTTGAGGCGTGTACTCATTTTAGATCCTTAGTTATGGATATCATTACATTTCTTTCTAAAAATATTTCTATTCGTGAATATTTCTCTCGTTAATATTCTTTACGGTTGTTCTCTTTCTACTCGTTATTAGGTGGAATGAAAACACGTAGTAAGCGTACAGGTTTTAAATAAATTGTAGAGTTTTATGTCGTATTGTTTTTTTACGAGTTGATTGCACATAAAAACACGTGAGTTCACATCTGTAATCCCCGAAGAGGTAGACACAGCAGTGTAGTTACCCTCCCTCGTTTCACCAATTATTTTGCCATACACCGGGCACATATATATTACTACTATATATAATATAGACTATATTGCCATACACCGGGCACATTTCCAGACTCCGAGCTACTGCTACAAAATCTAAATTAGAAAAATCCTGTAGTGTCCGGCCTGGTATTTAAACCCAGGACCTCTCGATCGGCAGTCGCGCTTGCAACCAACACGACCAACGAGGCAGTCGATTGCATATTCAGTGCGAAATGACCACTTCATCCGAAAACATTGCTTCAAAAATATTATATCTAAAAATGTTAACGGTAAGGGTTACAAAACTCCATTTTCAGAATTCTTCATATCAAGGTTTAATAGGACAAAGTAGCAAAACAACAGTGACCAAAACTTAATGATTCTAATGTCTTTTTGAACTCATTCTATTGTATCTCTAATTGTGTGCATGTAAGAAATGATTACGAATATATTTAGACGAAGTCCATTAGTTCTAGGTCATCTTACGATTCTATTCAGACAATATCAACCATGGCGATTCGAGAACACCAAGCGTAACGAGTGAAGTAATCAGTCATGGTCAATCATTACATTTTTTAATAACGTCTTCTTACAATACATTTAATGGTTCTAGTTATTATAAAGAGAACACAATTCGTTCCAATTATTAGGTACTCTTATTACGACACTTATTAGTGGCCAAACCATTACGTATTGATTTGATGTACACAAATTATATATGCACATACCAGACATGCATATGTCATAAGCTGACCGTGTTCGTCTATAATACAATGCCATTGGTCAAATACATGATGTTTTTTTTATGATTTTCACGATTAGGTAGTAGTCAGGTGATTTTCACTATGTAGGCAGGTACACGTTCAATTACAAAATGGAGTTGACTAATCGTTGACTAATATTTATGGGCTTAGCACGGTTATTTGTTCTGTATATTTATGTAGGATTACATTTATAAATATTTACGTATTACTGAGGTAGACGTTATTGCTGAGGTAGAGTTGCTCAAATACTTTAATGTTAATAATAAAAATAATATATTAGTATTATATTGATTTACACATTCATATGGTATGCGTAATATTAATAAACATTATTAAATCAGTAATATAGTGATTATCCTTTTTTAATTTTCAATAAATGTTCAAAATAAAAACGGACTTCCAGTGTTTGAAATATAAAACCTTATCATCAGTTGCAATCACAACATTATCTAAACAGACTATACTATTACTGTTTAACTCCATATATATAACTATAGTAAAGATAGCAGTAAAAACGATAAAAATAATAACAGAGGAACAACAATAACAATAAATTACACACTGTACATGTATAGGTACACACTTAATGCTTATTAAAAGTGAGTGTGCTGTTTGACGCGACTGTCAAGAACGTTTTGCTAAATTATTATCTGTTATCGCACGAACAATGGAGCGACGAGGAAGTTGTTTCGACGCGAAACGAAAAAGTTCCGTTGCATTTTTGTACTCTATTGTTCTTTTTTGATTAATTGGACACTTACACTTGTCACCTGAATACCTATTACAATCAACACACTTTCTATTCATTAAAATTTATGCAATTTATTGGACTTTTAACTGTTTTCTTTTTGTATATAACACGTTAACAACTCGCACCGCAATACAATATTGAGTTCGAGCTACCAACCAGCGTACCTTTTTCCGTATAAAACCAGTCTGAAATTAATAATGAAATAGTCGGAAAATAGATTAACTAGTATGAATATAGACTCACGCTATAGCGGTGTTCTCGTTCTAATCAATGTCCATGTCAAAAATTACAAAGGAAACATATTTTCGGTTTTGATTATTTTTTAGTTTCGTGTAAGGGGGGAGTAAGAATACATTTTCCGGCCTCGTGCTGGAATACGAGGTGTCGTAAGAGGCGATGAAACCGTCGCTGGCAGATCGCGGTATGGCGCGCTCTGTCTAGGCACAGTTACAATACATGTCCTGGTCGACTGTGGACGGCAGCGTAGGCGGTGCGAGAAGTTGTGCTCTGCGATCCCCAACCCTCTTGCGCGGTGTGGGGATTTTGGGCATAACCCCTCAGGGGAGGGTCTATGTCCAGCAGTGGACTGCTATAGGCTGATGATGATGATTTTTTTTTATGAGTGAAATGCCTTTGCCACGTATTAGTGTTTAATTTATATATATTCACAACACAGAGTTAAAGCTCTATCAGTTACAATCGACATTACGATCGACATGCATTGATCCTACATCCACCCCAGAGCCCAGGCTCTCGCATCCGTAACCAGAATGCCCAACGTGGAAATTACGAGCAATAATCTCGCAAGAGAAGCCTATGTATGTCTAACAGTGGACTTAGACCTTAGATAGACTAGTTTTGTTTTGGACTGATTAATTGGTATTTTATTTTTTATATTTCCATGACTATCGTAGATCTGGCTAATGAGCTAGTGCTAGATCATTACCTGTTCCTGGAATAGGGCTAAAGCATACATGCTGGTCCAGCGTGTATTGCAAAGATCAAGTGTAGATCAAACTAATTAAAGTTTCAAACCGTCCCATGGCAGCATACGGATCACATCCGGCCCCTTCATAGAAAAATAGGTACTCGTATTTCTATAAAAAATATAGTACGACATACATATGTCTACAAAACACGATATATACCAATGATAAACATTCATCCGTTATTCGATAAAAGTATGTTGCGTTTGAGCGTTTCTTATACTATAATAGCTTCTGCTCCATTATTAAGGGGCACGGTAGTCGTTTGTTGATATTATGCATAAACGATTATTTATGAAACAATTATGAACAAATGGAACTTTACTTTGTGTTTCCTCATTCAACAATACTAACCAACTCTGGTTAACGTACTCTCCAATGCACGGAAATTCGTGACACTTTCTGTCATCCGCGCGTGAAGGGGCAGCGTCCGGTGTTACGAAATTTGACTGCCTGAGCCGTCTTGCTTATAATTGAAGTTACCGCCATCTAGTGGCCTCCTTCTTAGAGAATCGTAAATCGTAATAACAATACTTACATACCAATATCATTATTTTTATTTCATTTATGGTAATAATTATTAATATGATAAATCCATATATTATTATCATTTCCTAGCGTATTTGATGCGATGATGTTCAAAAATAGATCGTTCGTATTCCGTATTGAGTTTCCATATTCAGATTCAAATAAACCAAATCAATACAAACACATTCGTGCACACACGAAGGCGTCGATTTGTCAAAGAAAGCGGCGCGTATTCCCATCGAGTGTCATTGCACCTCGCGTGCGGTCGAAGGCATTGTTGACGGCCATACCGCAGCAACCTTCACGCTAGATGCACCTGTCGTATTGTACGATAAAATGTGAGGATCGTCGTATATTACGAAGTGAATAGACACAAATTGTTTTATAATACTGACTGGTATCGCTACTATAATTTGTAAAACAATTGTAGAAAATTGATTTGAATTGTGTTTGAATGTAGGCCTATTAAATATGGGATAGCTTATGACAAGTTTACTTTACTTACGCTTTAGAAATCAGTAATAAAATTATTTTTTTACTAAATATTTTTCACTGTCTCGTTGGTCGACTAGTTGCAAGTGCGACTACCGGCCGAGAGGCTGCATCTTCTGCTATTGCAGAATAACATCGTGATCGACCATTTTATTGCTACACAATTAAATGTTATTAACCACCATTTTAATGTTAATAACAAGGTCAAGTTCAGGATAGAAATCTTCACGCACATTAAAAACATCATGAAACACTAAGATATACCTATGTACATATGTAGGTTTCCTGATGTCATTATTCTTCATCATTAAAGCAAGCTACATTCACTTAAATTTTAACTATAGCTTAATATACTCAGACACACGATCCAGACACGATCCCCACAACAGGAGGCACAAATCTTAACCACTGAACTATTATCACAAATTGCACAATCGACTGCAAGTGTAGATTAAATAATTCATTGTATGATTAATTTTAATTCAGTAGTTATTTTATTACAACATTGTATTACGCTATACGCTCTTTATGGTATATTACATAATTAAAGCCATTAACGTTTAAAACTGTCACCGTAACAAACAGGAAGGACAAGAATCACGGAGTGCAATCCAGTCACGACGACGGAGCAAGCGGTCGCTATTGTGTTCACTTCAACTGGGTGGATAGAAAGGGGATTAGATATTTATCATCAACATGCCATACCCTAGTAGATTAATTAAATATGAATGTATACGAGCTCCCAAGTCACGTACTGTAATTTACCAAGCTAACAAATGACCTTAAGGTTTAAAGTCTCCAAACCATGGTTAATATGAAAAAATAAAGAGTCTCCTAAACGCGGTAGCAGAAGAGGGAAGAAGCAAAATCGAATTTGGACGAACGTATTGATGAAGAGCTTAGATGAAGATGAGATGCCGTAAATAGAAGTTGCATTGAAATATTATAGAAGAGATGATCCTCCGAAATGGGTTGTAATGTGCCTTAGCTATTAAAGTTGCGGTCCCAATAAGAACTCAGCAAAATCATTTAATCTTATACTTTTGTCTTATATTTGTACACTAATAAAATTCCCCCTAGCACTAGTTCAACTTGCATATAAATAAAAAAGAACAGGTGGTTATTGAAATGAACCTTAATGCGGTTTATGGTTTAAAAGTTTATATCTCCAAAGAATTTACATTAAATTCATTTACATTATCTGCACCACGATATACATATCTCGATCACGTCCTATATAGTTTATTAAATAAATCATTGTACATTCCAACGATAGTATCATGAAATATGGTATTATAATCATGTTTTTGTTAGAAGCTGTCATATTCTGTATATTACTGTGGCACAGAAGAGATAATTGTAAAATCAGCTGTGGATGATAAGGAAAATATTCCATAACGCTTCTTCGGTGTGGATTATAAGCACTCTCTAAGTTTTTCACGTCTGATAGGTTTAGTGTATATTATAGAAAGCACTTCACCTGGCAACGCTGCTATTCGGTATAGTAAAGCAACAAGAACCCTCGTATTTGTATGGCAAGCTCGTTTGGGCTAAGGATCAAAACCCGAAACATAAAATGAGGTCGTCAACTTTCAAACTTTGTCACCCAGCCTATACCGGGGCTGCTTTCAGGGGAAGTTTTAAATATTCGGCGACGAAATGCTGGAATAACCTACCTCCACCATTGCGCCTACTTAAGTCTTTGGGTAGTTTTAAGTTACAATTTAGAAATTACTTATTTAATATGCAAAAGCAGAATTCTTAAAAATGCGTAAAATATATATTGGTGTATATGTAACTGTATTTGTTGCAAGTTATTTTGAAGTGCTCCCATCTTCTTCTTTTTTTTTAATATTCTTTGTTGTCTTTTTAATTTGATGTAAATAAATCACTTACAATTTTCCAAGCAACTCAAATATGTGTTTTTTTTTCTTTTATTACTTTTTACATTACTTTATCGTAGTTTGTATTTTGTCCGTCCATTTCTATCTAGATTAAGTAATTTAGGCACATTACAGTTCGACTGGCTGTGCGAGCTACTCCTGGTCGTAGGGCCTCACTGAAAATCAGCGCAGCGATTCTGCAATCGCCGCAAATGCTGAGTGAGTGCCCTTTTCGTAGGCTTACTGCAGCACGCTACTTCCATACTCTAATAATTGTTATAATTTTTTGTATACGTGCTGCAGAGATGATTCACAAAACACGGGAATAAAAATATTCTGCTGTTAAAAAAGAATATTAAGTCAGACAACATACTGACAACTTCTCTGTTGTTAATGACGGTAACAATTTAGGGTCAGCTAGCCTCTGTGTCTGTTGTCTTTTTATTGTAAAAAATATTCAAGTACCACTTCGCTATAGTAAGTACATACATACATATATCTGAATCTTATCTTAACTTATCTTTGTGATTATTCGCCTTGAACGTGACTGAATACGATTCTTCTAATTTGTGATCACCAATTTTTTACGTTATGAAAGCTTTTTATGAACTTGGACAAAACTTGTAACTGTTGGACAAAAAATTGAACAAGAATTTTTCTGACCAATATTTATAGTTATCTTCATATTATTCATCATCGTCATCATGTATCTCAGTCCACTGCTGGAGATAGGCCTCCCCCAAAGAGCGCCATCACTCTTTATCATTCGGATATAATAGAAATCATAAGTTATTTAATATATTATGAATAAACAATAATTCTTTAGGAAGACATTAGATCCAACGAGAAACAGAGATGTCGCCACATGTTCACTTTATTTCATCAGATTGTTCATGCTATTTAAATATCTTGCAAAAATTAAACAGTGTCCATTGGTTCTTTTCACTATTTAATTAACGCTGGCATAATTCAGTAACTTGCGAAATTAAACAATATCCCATGTCTAATAGTAATTGACATGACCATCGATGATTAATTATCCATTAACGATAATTGTAAAGATTCCTCCGTGCATCTCTACATACATATCTGCACGCCAGATCCCTTACGGGGTAGATAGAGAGCACGGACTGCCAAATATCACTATTCTTACAGACTTGCTGTGCTTCTT
>DWFO01002579.1:0-13499 GCA_018246595.1 Mimoniades nurscia nurscia | reverse complement strand
ATAAATTATTTCATCACTAAGAACAGTTTATGTAGATAATATTTGGTCTTTGAATGATCCACGCAGGCGGAGCCGCGAGAGACCGCTAGTTGTGTTATACAAATATAAAAAATTCTAAATATACTACACTGATATTCGTTGATTAACATAGACCATTCTGTGGATTCATCGAAATGTTACCTCCAAGGCAGGCACCGAAGCTGAGAGCCCAAGCCAAAGGCGCCAAGGGGAGGTTCAGGCCAGACGGATCGGCGAGGGCTGCGGTCACCCTTACCATCATAGTGGTTAGAGGGATGTTGTCCACAAACGCTGACGCTAGACCTGACACCTGGTGAAAGTTAGATTTAATTTGAGTGTAGGTTCCTCCATCTTGACCATCATCATCCTCCTCCTTGAACCAATCCTTGAATCCATCATCCTCCATCTTGAACCAACAAAAATTCAGATAATAAAATATGATTTAAAAATTTCGATACCATAAATGAAGTTATTCATTAAAGTGACTAGACTCCGACCCAAAGGTTGTCGGGGAGAGATCGCTTGTTATAGAGATACGATCACCTTTGTTGTTGTCCATACAGCGTTCAGTGTGCAATAAAGTATATTGTATTGTAATCCTCCTTAGTCAAATCGGTACTTCTCTTATCTCGGTTTTGTTGTATTTTGGTGTATATAGTATGGTGGTTATATAGTCTTGTTTAGTATTAAATAGTATTTTTTAGTATTCTACAGTATTTCACAGTATTTTATTGTATTGAGAAGACCCTTCTCAGAAGGGCTAAGATCGTAGTGTCCCACGTTACCCAAGTATAAGTCGACAGATGGCATAAAGAATGCCATAAAGAATGTAGCATAGAGTTCTTAATATGCGCAGACTCACTCACGATCTTTTCCTTCATTGTTATAGGAAGTTAATCGTAAAAATGTACATGATTTGTGAAAGTTAAAGGCAGGCAGAAATTAAAATCAATGTATTCAAAGTGAAAGGTGTAAGTATAAATCACTACTATCGGCGATTTTTTAATAGCACAATTACATTGTCCAAGTTGTTATAAAAGTTACTAAAACATTGTAATTGTCATGTTTTACTTACGTCATTTTCTTTACCACTTTCTAGGTTATATTCATTTTAAAATTAAACAACAGCACTAAATTAAGTAATTTGGATAGTACATTAATGTTGTTTCTATTAAATTGTACCAATGTTTCTGTAAAAATAGAATTACTTACAATGTTTTTTTTTCATAAAATGTACTAAATTTTAATACAGTCCATATCTGCTTTTAAATAAGATTCTTTTAACTTATTCTCTATATGAATACTCACCCACAACACCAGCATGAGAGCCACGGCCAATCTAGACTCTTCCTTGACGTTCAAAATCAACGACTCGGTCAGACTTCCGATCCAGGAGATCAACCCTAGTTTTGACAGTACCTGAAAATCATTTAAAACGTAAATTACTAAAACACCTTTTATACACACGTCAGTATGAATAATTTATAACAACGTTATTCTAAATTCAAACAAAACAATGTACTGTCGGCGTACAAAATTTCATTGCGAATGTTTTAATCGCAAACAAGTTAAAAATGGTAACATAAGTAAGTTCATTATTCCATTCGTGTGTAAATGGTAAATTATGAAGAGTTAGTTAAAAAAAAAGGATTCTCAATTTTAAAATTAGAAGATATTCGGTCGGACACAAATAATATTTCGATAATATGTATCAATTTATTGTGAGGTATACAAGGCCATTTGTAAAATAAATCTCGCAGGACCATATTACTGATGTCAGGAGTGACTTTCGTTTTATGAGTCCACATTTATTAGCTTTGGGCGCTACTCTATTTTACAGTGGTTTTTTTCTGTTGACGCTACAATGTTTCGTATCGCTGTCGTGTACATACCTCCATCATCACGAACAGGGCAGCGAAGAAGAGTAGCGTCGACCACTCGACTCGCGCTAGGATTGGTTCTAGATCTTCTCTCTCTGCTAGAAGAAGGAGCAGCAGAGCTCCAAGTAGCGCGGTCCAGCCCAGTGACAGGCGTTCTGCCATAAAATGTTCGAATTACTTGTCAAGTTCCTGGTACCTGACGGGATTCCGAGATCAGTTTTGGGAAGAACATATTCATACCGTTAAACAACAATCATTACACAGCTGTTGGATTTTGTAGACTTCGACTCAACCTACTTGGAATCTGCATTGACTTTAATGTGTACTTTGGTATTAGCGATGACAAATATTTTTAATATATAATCACGCCAGGTCTCCTATAGAGTAGGCAGAGAGCACCATTACTCAAATATCCCTATTGTTACAGATCTGAGACGAGTCGCACATCTATCACTCTTCATAGGCCGCTTGTTTGGAATACCTTTGACCCCTGACTCGCAGTTATGATACCATCTAGTGTATTTGGTGCAAGATAGGTGAGTTTTGGTGTTCCATAGTGTGCATCCGTCAACTAGCGCTTTCGCAATTGTACGGGTGATCGTTTTGTGGAATAACTGTAGGTAGACTCACGCAGCTCTGGTATCGCATGCAGGAAGAACACGACAACGACGAATGCGACGCACACGGCCGACTTTATCAGCAACTGCTTGTCCCGGATACGGTACTGTGGACAGTACAGTACATGCATAATGCGACGATCGCATCGGTGTTCTTCAGAGAATACAAGAAATTACAATGGTTAGAATACCGGTATTTTTTAATGAGTTTATAGCTTAAGACCTCAGTAGGTCCGCACCATATCCAAGGATCGAATAATACACGTACGAATACGACGATGGTGATGACAATGATGATGTTAATGAAGGTAGTAATGATGAAGGTAACGGTGATGGTAATGATGGTGGTAAAGATGGTGGTGATATTAGTGATGAGGTTGATGATGACGACGATAATGATGATGACCAATCATGATCATCATCATTATCGTGTATCACCAAGCAGTTGCGAATAAACAACATCTTACATTTTTGATGTCACGTTAAGCACCTTAATGCAATATATGTGATAAATATATTCAACGGGCCTATCATCGTAGTTGTTAGTGACATTTACTGACACAGTTGCCACTGTAGGTACAAATCGTACTCAACACAAATAATGTTACGAGCACTAGGGCATGTTTTATATCTGGACGTAAAAATGTTTAAATGTATATTCAAAATTTATTGTTACTTAAATAATATAGGTATTTATTTGTAGGTACGAGTAGTATGAATAAAGACATCAAATTAATACAACTTACTTTTTGTTTCATTTGGGCCAATGTAGAACAGAATACGGGATCCAATTTAGATTTGCCGCTTCCGGCTTCCCTCTTCATTAGAGTAACATGGAGCTTTTCCACCTATTGTAATAAACAGGATTAAATTATGAAGGACGTCATGTCACCCAGTGGAACAATATAAGAGTTAGTAGTGACGGCAATGGATGTAAAATAGGAGATGGAAGTCAATGGATCGACTAATAACTTAACAAATCTTCAATGAGTATCCTTACACGTGATTAGTTCAATCAACGGATGGAGTAGACCACGTTGGATCCTAAAGTCTAAGGGTGAAATTCGTTATCTTATTTCTTACAAAGTCTTACAAAGTTCCATATAAAGTGTCATTTCACTATTCTCATTTACACTCTTACAAAGTCCCATTACGTACTGGGAAATGTGGTACATTGTACAATGGACAATACATTCGTATATTAGTAAGCTTATTTCTTAATTGTTTGATTATCATAAGTTCTATATAGTTTGTGATCAGATGGCCGTGTTGGAATAACCTAAGATATTTATAGTTCATCAATATTACCTTCTTCTCCAGTGCTCGTCTAACAATATCCTCGTCCCTTGAATACGACGAAAGAGAACCAGCCGCACGCTTCCAAACTGCAATTTCCTGGCGCATTTCTTAAAACAATCAAGGTACCATATCATATATTAATATCATATTACTTATTAATAATACTTAACACCGAGCTGTTCTAGCGTTTACGCAATAAGCATATTGAACCGTACAATGTTGCAATGATTAAGATGATCTAGTAAGAACTTAGTAATTGATTACGTGTCACATACGAAGACATTATGTTGCTCTGCGAAAGACTGCCGAAGTGAGATACGGATAACCGAGGACAGAGCGTAATGGTGCCTTCTTTGGGAAGCCTTGTCCAGGGGACTGAGATAAGCTGATGATGATGACAAAAAGACAAATGCCTTATGATAGTAGTGTAAAGGTATAACACGAATGATAACAGCTTAAGCGATAATAAATTGTGGTCAAACAATGGTTAGTAATTAGTTCTAGAACTCTTTCAAGCTTCCAAGGATTTAGTAGATGTGGGCGATACATAGCAACAGCGTAAGACAAGTAGATCTGGAATACTCACCGAGGATATCTCTGGGCACGGTATGCCTTAACTTGTTTATGTCTCTGTACATGTACCGGAGCTGAAAGTAAGTCTGGATGCTCACCAGCAGTATGCCTACACCCATGTGCAGTGTGAACGTCGTGAAGTTTATGTTCTGTGGAATGGAGATATGGAAAATTCAGGAGAGAGGGAGTAAGCGAATGTAAATCCATTTTCAGTCAGATGAAGTAGGTACATAGTGACTTAAATGAAACTTCTATCGGGAAAATACCAAGGTTTCTCCTATTCCAATAATTCTGTCCTCTCCTCTCTCAAGTCCTGATTGCTCATACCAATGCATACATCAGTAATCGAACTTCGTGATGCTTCGAATATGAAGGACAATCTCACTTTTGAGTCTGCGATTCTTCTTGTTGGAAGACATTATATTTCAGGTCCGTATGCTGGTTTCGTTTGACTAGGAGTAACTTAGGAGTAATTTAGTAAACCATTAGTCTCCCATAATTACATGCATTAACTCAAAACCTCAGCTAGGGTACGCAAAACCAGTAATTTATTAATATTACGGGGAATCTTCTGAGCTGTTTATTACAGATTTATCTTCTTAATAGCAAATCTCTGTTCATTTGCGGTGTTTATCACCTCACCTCTTTCAAAATGGACGGATGGCTGGCGATAATGACGTTTGGTGGATCACCGACGGGAGTTGCGGCGCCACCCACATTGCTGAATATCACCATCGACATCAGCACCGGCACGGGGTTCAGTTGCATCACCTCGCACAGCCTGTCAAGAAATGGAATGTTACTATTATATCGTCATTCCAAGATCCTTGCAGGGTAGCATTATTATCGTTTTTTATTATCTCAGTCAAAACCGCCAATGTAGAGTTTTTTAACAAAAGCATGACAACAATATGACTGCCGCTAAACAGCAGATCTCAGTAGATGATTGCATGATCGGGTGTAAAAATATGGGTAGACATGAACATCGACTTTGATTCTACCTAGACAACTTCAGTTGTTTATGTAGTTGGAAACATATATTATGTTTAAGTGTTCTCTGTCCACTCTATTTAAAGTAATCCCCACTGCAGATTAGTAGGTACTATAAAATAACCAAAATATTATTTCATCAGATAAATTACAAGACACAAAAACGCGAGACATCTCTTGTATCTGTTAGAACGTTCCTGACAGTCTTAATCATTGTCAAAGCAAGTTTACGGCTAAATTCTGTGTAAAGGAGCATTCACTGGGACCGCAATAGTCGTCGGAAGAAACTGGATAATAAGTAGATGAATTGCGGCGAGAATTTTCCAATTATATGTATATATATAGTTTATCAGCCATCTGGTTACCAAACAAAAGCTCTCTTGACGCTTACTTTAGGGTCAGATGGCCGTGTGTGGAGATGTCCTAAGATATTATTACATTTCCTATTCGTGATTAGAAGTTAGATTACAAGTTAGATTATTTGAAAGACTATATGGCCATATCCGGAAACAGAATTTTGCACATTGTCTTCAGGTCGGAACTTGTATGTACACGTTTTTTTTGGGTTTCATTATTGAAATCTGGATTATGGCGGCAAATCCAGAGAGATTCAAATTCACGTGGCGCAATCTGTTCTAGAATAATGGAGGCCCTGCTCCACTTACCGTATAGTGACGGGCGTCATGAGAAGCACCGTGGTGACGTTGTCGAGAAATGTGGAGAAGAATGCGGTAAAGAAACACAGGCAGTTGATGAGCGGCCATGTCTTCCCACCTGTTACCTGACATATTTTCCCAACTATTAGCGTAGGTAAATGAAATATTTGCCATATAAAAGTTTAGGGCAGAGTGGCAACAGGTTGACTGTATTTTCATTAAAAGTACAATATTTAAAATATAGCTAATTAGCGCAGAATCATTTAACTAACATAACATCACATGCGTAACATCGCTCCTTCAATCCCAGAAGAGGTAGACAGAGGAATGTAATACACTCCCACATTTTATCAGTTACGTTTGTCTCGCTATGGAATAGGTGGTGAGATTGTTGCGATGTACCAGGGATATTTCTAGACTCCAAGTTACTACTAGAAAAATCTAATAGTGTCCGACCTTGGATTTGATCCCAAAATCTCGGCAGTCATTTGTCGTGTCTCGGCAGTCATGCTGGCTATCAACATGAGCATCGAGCTATCGCACGACCAATGAGGCAGTCCATTTAATTAATTTTTTATTGGCGTCAAAAAAGAAAAAAAAATTACATAGGTGGGTAATGAAAATAGACAAAATGTCACAACGTATTCTTTGAAAGAACGAAAAAATAGGCATAGGTACATTACATACAACATTTTTGTAATCGAGTACGAATTTATTTTAACGTGTTACTTATAATCACTCCATAGTCAAGCAGTAACATCACGCCTATAATCCCCGAAGAGGTAGGCAGAGGAATGTAGACCATTCCCACGTTTCACCAGTTACTTTTAAGTCCCACGATGGAATAGATGGTCGAGCAGTTGCAATATTATATATACATATATAATATTGACATATTTATAAATAAAGGTTAATGTAATGTATGTAAATTATGTATTTACATTTATGAATTTACAACCCAATACGACAGTAGAAGATTACCTCAAAAGCGACCACGGCTAAGTAATCGAACAAGCCGGTTTCAGCGAGGATGGCGACCAAGATCATCATACTGAACAGCAGCAGCAAAGTCTCCACGTCCAGCCAGGACACCAGCTCAGGAAGCGACGGTCGCTCCCCACTAAGAGCCAGCACCGCCACCCCTAGAGACGACGAAAGCAGTGCCGCTATCGTGCGATTCACTATCTGTAAATTAAATAAATAAATGCAAATATCTTGAAAAGTATGCAAACACGGCAGAAAAAATAATAATATGACATTTAGCTGTTTTTGGCAACCATCATCGCTTTTCTTTTCATCCGTATCGTAATTTTCAGAAAAGGCTTTTAGGTATGCAACATTATAGATTATTTTGATCGTAATATTATAGTCAATGATATTTTATGAGTGGAGTGGTTGCCAGTTGCTACTTATTTTGGCAGTTTTTAACATATCTATAACAGATAGCGTTGATATTTGAAAACATTTATTCTGAATTCCGATTTACTAATTTGGAAAAAACACGTTTTATCGAATTTTCTCAATTGTAAAATGACTTAATCTTAAAAAATATTAAGATATACTTGTAAAACTGAAATGATTTTGAGTATCCTAAGGCTGTATACGGATGGACCCCAATTTCTTAATCTTAAAAAAGCATTTTTCAAATTAGAACTAACCTCAAATATGATTAATATATACAGAGCGAGAAGGAGAATCGTCGCGTAAATGATGCCGTCCTGCTCCGACAATGGATTCAGCTGATAACCGACCGTCAGAGGCACTGTTTTGTTACTTGTAGTTTTCATCCGAAGACTTATTGTGGTGTCTGAAATATTAAAGAAGACCGTCTTATAGAAAAGTTTCTTACACAAATTTAGTACTAAAATTGTTCCACATAAGTCATAAACCCATTACTCTTACATCAAATTGGAACTACGACGTATCTAAGTACCGTTAGTGACAATAAATTGTGGAGATGATGCTGGACAGTACTATCACAGTTTATAAGTTTCCGACAAATAGCAATTCGATTCTACCATTATAAAATCCATTATGCCACTTAATCTCGATCACAAAATATTATGAATGGATTTAAATTCGGTGTGCTGTGCTCATCTGATATTCCACTTTTAATACCGTGATTTAAAGTTGTAAAGAGTTTTATACATACAGTCATGAGCCTAATTGTTTTCAAATGCATTTGGGTGGCAGTAGCTGCTAAACCGCTTAACTGCTGTCTGCTCGTTTACTATTCTCTTAATTTTAAATATAGTTTTATTTACTATGTTATTCAGGATGTTCCTTTTAAATTACTTCATCTTAAATTCATTTCACTCATGTTTAGTTTAATATTCCCCTCAAAGGCACTGTTGAATTGTCTTCCGAAATCGGTTCCGAAAACGCAACTCTTATGGCGTTGCAAATGTCTGAAATTCCTGACCATTCCATACTATTGACTATAATCAGTCTGTGTCAAAAAAGATAGTTGCTGATTTAGGACTTTCAGACGTATAACTGTTACCATTTTCCGACATTGTAGAATAATTGAGCCGGTCTTGTGTTCCCGTGTGGTTGGTGTCGTGCTTCCAGTCGGAGAACACCTGGGTGTGTCGACCCAGGTATAACGAATTCGAATCGGTAGCACTGGGCGAGAAATCTATCACATCGTCTCTTTGCAAGTTTACAGACCAGGTTGTGGAATTCTGCAAATGGTATAATAAAATGTACAGGTAAGTATGGTAAGGCGGTAATCAGACTGGTACAGTAATATGTGTCAGGTAGACGTTCTATTAATTAGGACGAACCGATGTTCTTCGTATCGCCTGAATCAAACGGCCAAAGAATGGAATATTCCACTTGCGCCAGATTCCCGAAAACTATAACATAGGACGTTTGAAACGTGAAAGAGTAAGCAGTTACTACGCAAGTGTTCCACATTGTTTTTCATCAGGCGATATTGTGTCCAAATGTTAGCCTACACCGAATAAGAGAATGGAAACAAATTAAGATGATAATCCACATCCAACACGTAATGAGCTAACGATTTATTGTTTCGTTTTACTCAGACAAAGATAAAGACAGTTTCCAATTCTCTTTCAGAAGTTTTATACAAAAAGAAGTAGCTATTACTATTCAATTGCAAATAGTTCGGAACGTTTTATATTCCGACTTAGACTTAGATTTTCTCTTGTAACGACGCATCAGTTAGACTTATAAATCGACATGTTTTAATGATTGTTATCTTACGATAAGAACTGGAATGGTCCGCTTAATGAGAGCGCAGAAATTTTCCACTAACGATTATTCTTCCGAGGGTCGTAAGAGATTTGCAATCTTATTCTCTCACAATTAAACAAATCAGCTGTGTGACATTAAAGAACAATTGTAACTCCATGTGTCACCTACTGTTTAGGAGTTTAAACATGGAATATAATCAATCCATATTTTAAAATAAAATAGGAATTTGCATAATATACAATTATACAGTTACTGTATCCTTCTTCTATTAATTATTATATTTTTTCCATTTGAAATATAAAAAAAGATATATAATCGTTAAGGGAAATAAAATTATAATTTATTTGGAACTTTTCTTTCATATATATTACAATCTGCAGTCATGTATTTTCAACTGAAAAGGGTGTGTAGCGGTCGATCAAGCTTTCTTTGATACCCTGCCTCTTGTCACCCGCTAACAATGGGAGTGTCACCCAAGAATTTGCCGGACTGTAATAACTTGCACTAACTAACGCTATTCGTTACTATTAGTTACTACGCTTCTAGCCCCATTCCTACAGTCCTTTTGGAACAGGTCGAAATTCGTTGGTATCAGACGTCGAAAGGTCGCACTTTATAACCACTACCTGCTTGATGGCTAATATTTTGAAATACAATTAAAATACTCCGCGCCTATACCTAATGATACGGACAGAATTAGTTTGCACGTGACTCTGGTAGGGCATCGCAATGTTACAAAATACTACACACGCTCTGAGAAACGGTTATGTTACGCCGCACTTCCGTTACACTATCCTCAACAACCCTAGCACAATACTGTTTACGAACCGGTGTGAACCGGTATAATGATCTCATAAATATTTACGAAAATTCAAAACGGTAACAGATGTCACTGTTTACCTACAGTTGTAACTGCACAGCTTTCCAAATGACACATGCTCTGAGTTTAGTAAATAGGACATAGGAATACATTTACTGTGTTTGCATGTCATATTTGTTTGCATTAACATGGACGTTGTTGCTGGCGGTGGAAAAAAACGATCTTTCCGTGCAGTAAATTTATTCCCAGCATTCCTGTTTACGGATCTCTTAGGGTTAACTAACCTGCTCCAAAATTCCTTCCTCTGTCTGTATCGTTCTGTGTAACCACAAGTAAAGCTTTCCACTTGTTTCGTTCCGGGACGCCACTCCGAAAGGTCCAGTGAGTTTGACTGATACCGAGAATTGGTTGATTGTTGAGCCGAGGCCATATTCTGAAAATATAGATAAAGTTTCTTTCTTTCTTCTTATACTTCTTGCAATACATGAGTAACAAATAGATTCAATGTTTTGAAAATTTGAAGGACAAGTGCCACCCTTGTGATCTGCCACCGATTTTATCATTAATGACAATACCGATGTCCTCACAACTTTTGAAGACTTTGTGAAGCTTGATGTACATAACTTAGCAACGGCTTATAATCTGGGTACAAAAAGTTTTAGTATATGTACGTAATAGTTTTGGCAACGACCTCGCCGCAATCGACTGGAAGTCATGGAGAGAAACATTGCCTACGTTCGAAACTAGTCGAGCTAACTCTTAAAAACCTTCGGCGTTACGACGACGTCCATATATTTAAGTAACATGACGCCCATAATCCCCGAAGTAGGCAGAGGAATGTAGAACACTCCCACGTTTCAGCAGTTACGGTTACGTCTCACTATGGAATAGCTGGTGAGCCTATTGCTATACACCGGGCACATATCCAGACTTCGAGCCACTACTAGAAAATCAAATTTAGTAAAATCGAACCTAGGACCGCCCGATCGGCAGTCGCACTTGCAATGCAACCAACACGACCAACACAATATTTAATCAGGTTTATTATTTTTTTGTCAATATGTGTACTAATAATTTTGATTTTATTTTAAATTTTACCTTTTATATCATCAGGGTTGACGGCAGTGTGAAGTACAACATCCGTTTTCTCTTGGTTCATGAGCAAGGAGACGGTGAGGAGCGCCCAGCAAGCTATTAGACCAGATAATTTCAAGATGCGTAGGGCTCGATCCAACTGGAAAATTAGTATTTGTAACAAAAATGGCGCAAATGTAGTATGCGCTATCATCTTCTTATTAAGGCATTTTGGTGACCTTCCGAAACAGTTTTCATATCATGCAACTCTATGTGCAAGTGGCAACTGTCGTTTTTGAACATAACGATAATAAAATATTTGTAGGATTTCTGATATTGAGGGAGTGCTTTCATTGTGAATGTCCTTTGAAGGTGATTGGCAATTACTTACAATATTAAGCATATTAGTAGTATGTATTTAGAGAAATCAACATATCCATGACGAATCTTAAAAAGATATGAAAATTGGAGATTAATATCTATCACCCAGTGAACATGAGTAAGTCATTTTTTGTTGTTTTAAATTACTACTTACTAGAATAAATACTAACGTACCCGTTTTTTCTTTTCGGATGTCATTTTTTTTTCATCATCAGAGTTCATTGGTTCCATCAACCTGCGAAGACAAATAGATCGTTCATTTTTGTGATATTTTGTTTAAAGCCATTGCAAATTTTTCACTAAATATTTGTAATCCCCCTAAAAAATAAAATGTGTAGGTACTAACTCACCTTTGACCTGCTTCTTTGGTCGCATCGTGATCTTCCACATTGTTCTTCTCTGCGTCTTCATCAGGGATCTTCTTCTCAAAAATATTCCTGTCCCCTTCTGTTAGATCATCTGGAGAATCTATTTTACCTGGAGAATATAATTGGACACTTTTAGAAAGCTTACCCCACGTCAATTTTCTGTACGTGTAAAGTTTGGTCTTTGATCCTATCATCTGTACCAATTCTAGTTCATGGGTTACAATAGGATTGCTACTACTACTGCATGAAAAAATGAATATTATATCCTATTGTTATCTCAAAATACATAACCCAAACTTTAGAAACTCAACCCAACTCTTTAGTTAATTCTCACGTCATAATAAAAAGTAAATACACTCAGTCATTATTGTTATCTAAATAAATCCTATACACATTATGACATGTCGTATACGTATGTATGTATATAATGTTAATAGACGAAATATATGGTTTCAAATAAGTTGTAACAGATATGTGCGAAATCGGGGGCCGGGTGTCAACGTGTCAATTATAGATTGTTTATTAAAGCGCGAAAGACCCAATTTTATGTGATCGACGCTTTACGTCATAACTGTTTCTTCAATCACGTTTTAGCGAATCCGTTAGGAAATCGAGATTTGAAATTTAAAATTCGAATTTAATTTGCGTTCGCTTAGTTCGCTGGTACTTTACAGTTTTTGAGAGTGAAAGGAATAATGCTGTCTTTAAAAACAGCCTCTCTCATTCTGACTCACTTGAGTGATTCGTTGGTCGATTAGTTGCAAATATCACTTATTGGTGATCGAGAGGTTCTGAGTTCGAATGCCGGATCGGATATTATTGGATTTTTCTAACTTAGAATTGCATTTGTGCTCGCTGTATAACAATAGGCTCAACTTTTAATTCCATGTTGGGTCGTACAGGTAACTGGTGAAATGTCGGAATATTATATACTCCTCTACCTACCTATTCGGGGAATTCAGGTGCGTTGTCATACATCACTAAACGTACCTACTTGTGTTTCGCGCCAAAACTGACCATTCTGTGTCATCGTCTTTACAATAGTCGGTTGCAACATTCTATCGTTGACAAATTTCAACACAATTATTAGCAAGGAGTATTCACAAAATAACGCCCAACTCAATTACCTCCGTTGTGTTTGCATTTCCATCTACAGCTAGAATTGCGAGTGCAAGTATTAAAAATTAAGACCCGACTGACGGACGATATCTTGATAAGAATAACACGCGTACCGGAAAAAATATGCCTACGACAGGCAAATATTTACGCCTAATTGCCTACTGACCGGTCAAAACATCTATTTCACTATGTATTTAATGTAAATATTTCCTTGTCAGTCTGTTAAAGAAGTTTCACAGTGTACCAGTATGTGGAGCATATCATTTACGTTTACGTAAATCAATGGAGATGTCAGACACTTGGTGCACTCTTCCTAACCCGGAAAGGACCTGGCGTGATATTAATAATAATAAAAAACGTAACATCGCGCCTGTAATCCTCTAAGAGATAGGCAGGGGAATGTAGAACACTCCCACGTTTCACCAGTTACGTTTACGTCTCACTATGGAATAAGTGATGAGCCTATTGCCTTATACCGGGCACAT
>DWFO01002578.1:0-13503 GCA_018246595.1 Mimoniades nurscia nurscia | reverse complement strand
TATGCGTGTACATACATACCTATTCATTATTGTCTTGACGCATGTAACTTGTATTCCTAATTTCATTTATTGTTAAATTAAAAAGTTATTAATCACATAACTCCCTATCATTGATAACAGCATACAGCCAAAATTAGTCTTTGAAAACATTTCATTTCATTGGGTGTGGCATAATTTTATTATTGCTTATTGTTATGTAGTATTATAAATACTGTATCTACATTAATACACAATAAAACAGGCAGAAGCTGCAAAATTCCTATTGGTCCTTCGAGCCAGATTCCCTTGTTAGTAATCAAATTACTACTTTCATACTACTTCTAGTACAACTATTTATACTATATTCATAACTGACACTGATAATTGCATTAACTCGTTAATAAGGCATATCGCAATAGCAAGTCACTCCTCACTACATAAAATATTGGAACAATCTAATGTTTATTGCTATATGAACAACATTATTTAACACAACAAGCTCCGATATGACAAGTCATAGCTATCTCCAAATTGGAACATTTTAAAAATGCCACACATAGGCACTGAAAAGATTTAATAACCTTATAAGAAGTCTACTAGTGAAGTGAACCATATAAATGAAGTAAACATTATTAAAACCATACAACAAATAAAAACGTAAAATAGCTGTGTTAATAACAATGATAACATTAACATTATGATAACACGGTTCCTGGCAACAACAAAATCATTTACTTAATATCAAATAATATTTCCGCCTATACTACATTTGGAAAATTGTAGCTTAATGGTAATGTCAAACTTAACAATGTAATTTATTGCTATATTCCAGCAGGTGCTTCATATACACAATGAAACAATTCTCTAACAAGTGAACACACATTTTACATTTGTATCAGCCAATATTTTTGCATAAACGCATCAATCAGGCATATCTATGCTAGTTACAGGCACAACTGGTTTTAGTGCTTCATTCTTCTTTTGGTTTTTGTGTGGTTTCTTACCCTCTTTTACCTTTTTACCGGTATCTTCGTCCCGATAAGGCTCCTGGTTAACGGGAGGCTCTGTGGGGATACCATTGGATCCCCTGGTCACATTATTATTGTATGCAATATTTGCATACTCTTGCAGCAATGGGAATACTGACAATAGAAACTGACAGAAGTCTGTCCTAATGCCGAACCACCCTAAAAAGTTACATAATTATTAACTAATGGCTACTCATTTCGAAAATTCTTAGATAAAGAGTAATTTTAAAAGTACATTTAAAAAAATACTGATAAATCTGAATACTACAAACAATGACATCAACTGAATCAAATATTCTCTAGAACATTATAAGTAAGATCACCTGCATTCCCTGAAGAGGTAAACAAAAGATTGGAGTACATTCCCACAGGTCATCAGCTATGTTTATATCCCACTATGGAATAGGGGCGAGCCTATTGCCATACACTGGGCAGAAATCCGCACTCTGAGTGTCTACTAGGAACTCTAAGGTAGAAACATCACATAGTACCTGACCCTGGATTTGAACCCAGGAAGTCTCTATCGGCAGTAGTGGCTTGGAGTATGGATTCATGCCCAGTATATGGCAATAGGCTCACCACCAATTCCATATTGGGACATAAATGTGACCGGTGAAACATGGGCTAGTACTACACTCTTTTGCCTACCTCTTTGAGAAGGTGTGATGTTACGTATGAGATACCCTATATTTTACTGAACCCTTTAAAGTCATTACTTACTTTGTTATTTACAATGTGTTACAATCGTATATTTAACCATTTATTTTGTTGAGTAAAGTGATGCATCAACGAAATACCATAGTTTATTATACCATAGTTACTCAATTTAATTGTTGTATCTATATTGCTGTGGGTAGCTCTAGGCCAACAGTGGATTAGGACAGGCTGTTGATGAAGTGTTCTTAAAATCCTGATTATAACAATACAAATCAACAGGTTAAGATTAAACTATCATTCGCTGAGTTAATATTTTAATTCACTCTCACTCACTCGTTCTACTTATCTTTTCACCTTTCAGTGAGTAGTGGGAGTGATATCCGCACAAACTAAAAAACTCCATGTACTCACATTTGTTGCCTCCCTTGGAGCTGAAGGACATTATGACGAGCGTGGCATAGCTAACGAACAACGGGCTCACCACCACAATGTACGACAGCTCCAATCCATCATCTAACTTGTTGGTCAGCAGAACCTGAACAAACAAATGCCGTTTGGAGTATTTTCTCATGGACCTCTCTCGGCACCAGGAAGTACGTGGCGCAAAAGTGTCCACCTCGACACCGTCAGCATAGTTGTTGCATTTCTGAACCGAAACACCATACCGAAATATGGGCTAGGCCCTTAAGGCGTCTGCCCGGCTCATCCCAGTTGGTGTGAAAAGTCCCAAGGCCCGATCAGGCGTAACGTAACGAGGAGTTGGGAGTTGGCAATAGGTATGTACATGGAATGTGAAAGAGGTAATTCGATGATTTAATAATAAAAAGAATATAGTAAAAATACTGACCTGGAATATTAATATAGGCACAACAGTAAAGGTGTATGTTAGTGCCGAATTAAAGCTCGTCCGCCTCTGCTGAATGTTCGCCTCCGGAGTTCGTAAGAGGATTCCCGCGAAAATTATACTGTACAATACCCCTAAAAAAATTAAATTAAAATTATCTTAAGGTTATAGTATTCTCTATTCAGACTTATTTACTTTAATTTTCTGTTTACATTGTTTTTGTGCTTACAACATTGTTTCGATTTTAATCCATAGTGTGTCTTACCAAGCCTTTAAACAGAGTGATAGTGAATGATTGAGGTACATCTTATCATGTGTGAAATTATATGGGTTGTGTTAATTACATGATATCAGGTGACAAAATGTATTTAGATTTATTTCACAGAGAGGAATGTTTTGATATGGTTTTTATTGGCTATAGAAATTATGGAAGGAACAAACATATTTCTATATTTTTGACTCATAAAATTATGAGTAAAAAAAAGATAACATCACGCCTGTAATTCCCAAAGAGGTAGGATGAAGAATGCAAAGCACTCCCACATTTCAACTTTATTTATTGATTTATCTTTTATAAGACCTTATACTAAGGGATACAATGGGATGTACTTAATGCCTAATGATATTCTCTTCCAGTTGTGGTTTACTTAAATTTTCATTAAAATCATGATAGACATAAGAAACACAAACAATTTTTAGTGGCACAGTCAAGTGAAATGTTAATCCAATCTGAAGATTCAGGTGTTTATAGTTAAAAATAATTTGCATGTCTTCATCGTCGTTACTCACCTACAAGACTGAGACACATAAGAATCCACAGAGGCACAAACACCACCTCCCATGACCAGTTTATGAATTCATCAAATTTCAATGCCAAGAATATAAATTGTAGAATATTAACAGCGCAAAATAGCTCCAACTAAAAATACAATACAAGTAAATTTAATAAACAACAGATAATTACAGTTACAACTAGTTCTAATAATTAATTCTTAATTTTTTCCCGTACTGCTTCTTTTGTTATAGTCGTTTTAGCTTTGCTGGCTTTTTATAACACATCAGCATTAATAAAGGAACAATCAATGATATATTATCATTTTTAAGCATTTAAGTTATTCCTTTAAGTCTTTAAATGAATCCTTAGTTTACTGAATTTGTGTATCATGAAATCCATAAATAAAGCATTAGTAACCTGAAGTGGCAGTGGTCTGGTCACATCTGTCTCAGAATCACTAACCCTTGCAGTAGACCACTCCTTGGCAAACAGGAAAGGACACTTTCCAGCTAGTTGGAGGAGTCATTATGTAAGCAAAGTGGCTGGCAGAGGTTGGCATCAAAGAGCTAAAGATCGAGCTCAGTGGTGTGCCGTTGTAGAGGCCCATGTACAGTAGTAGACTCAGAGTAGAGTCAGCTTATGATGATAACACCATACAAAACGAAGGGTTAGCATCTACTGCATGTCACAAATGTAAAACAATGTAGGTAGCCATGTATCAAATATCACATGTTCTTCTTACATGCTATGAACCTGGTACACATATATAACAGTACGGAAGTCAGAGTTGATATATATGGTTGTACTAAATTTAAAGAAAATTTGACTACAGATAATATTTATGTCCAGCCAGTAACCATTACAGTTGAGGTTCACTACATATTTATGTTCCGTTAATGTAATATAAGAAACACTAAAATTGTTATTACGAAACTTAAGCTGGCTGGCCATTCCTTACTTGGGCATGTGATGCAGAAAAAAAAAGCCAATTAAACCATATATCCATACATAGCACTCACCTCGTAGCTACGATCGTGTTTCACACACCATATACAGATAGCTATGGATACTATACTAATAAAGATTAAAGGTATGAAGACTAGTATCCAGACATGGCGTCCCGTCGTCAACTGATCACAGACTAACAACTCAAACATGAGTAGAATTAAATGTATGGCAAGACTTATTAACATTGCTTTATAGTGTATGTACGCTTCATCTTCCAACCTGTAATTAATAAGAAAATTCCATTATGCATATATGTATATGTAAGATATCAGATACATGTATGTACACATATGACAAAATTTTTACAGTATTATTACTATATTAACCCACACCATTTCCCATACAACAAAGTCTCATGTGAAATACTTAATTCTATAAATAACAAAATATACGTATTTAGAACACTCTAAAAGGAGAGTGCATGTATGAAAAGTGATGAACATGGAAGAAGTGTGGCAGGTCTGCAAAGATAGACACATTTTGCCCCCCAAGCTTTCTGCCTAGTTAGGGATATGTGGATATAAAAAAATGGATATTTATAGTATATAAAATAAATGATGCTCCAAATATAAAAATATACCATTAATTCCATTATTCTTACTAACTTCGCAAACCTTTATCGATTTCAGACTCTTATTGAATGATTATATATTTAAATCAAAATTACAAAGCCCTAACTCTAAGGCAGTGACAACAGTAGCAATCTATTATTATTTCTACCTATTTCATCATAATTAACTCACTCAACAAGACTATGCCTCAAGTCAGAAGCACTTCGGAACCTGTGAAAATGTAACATCACACCTGTCATCCCCAAAGAGGTGCTCAGAGGAGTGTAGTAACACTCCCATGTTACTTCCTATTGGGAGCTTATGAACCATTACTAAAATTAACTAATTAGAAAGGTCAGCTGAATATCAGTTTATTCTACAAAAAACAAGATGAATAACTCTTTAAAATATCATAATGTCATAATTATAGCATAGAAATTAAGTAAAATTCTAATGTAATCAGTTATTAATAAAAGTAAACATAGGGTCTTTTGAGCCCTTCTGCTCTTATTATAACTGACTATTATTGAGTGCAAACACTGATATATTATAGTTCTAATCACAAATATTATTAGACACATGTCAGATGAGTAAGGAGAGATATTTGACACTACGTGTTCTCTCCTGCCACATAAGTAATGTAGTGTAATAAATTGATTAAATGTCATATCTAAAATATCATAAATATTATAAATATCATAAATATTAATCATGTATCATTATTATTAATTCCAAATGTTATGCATAGTATTAAATATCATATTAAACTTATATTTTGCAGTTTGTTGCTTGAGTCAATTGATTACCAATAATTTACACACTATAGGAGATCATGAAATCTACAATAACATGTTATTAATAGGCTGAGGCTACATTCTATTAAGCAACTCAACAATTCCGAGTTACATTTCTAAGGTACAGGAACGTAAAGGTAGCCTGAAATTTTTTTTTTTTAAAGACAAGGAACTACAGCTGATGTGTCTTAATCACATGAATGTGCTGATGTATGCTGTAGCTATTTTAATGATTTTATCAGAGTAATGATTTTGTTTTGTCAAATTGTCAAGTTTGTTATTACAGGAGTTAATCGAAGTGGCAGAGACAAGTTCTTCAGTCAGTGTTACAGTTGTAAATCACTCTGTTGCATAATAAGTAATTAAATTCTTGAATTTAACTTTAAAAATACCTGCATATATTTTACTATATCATATTATACATTTTATTACAGTGTACGTAAGTGTATGTAAGTTTTAGCTCCAAAATAGTACCTGGTCTGCAGAACGTCAGTCTTTAAGAACAATATAAGTCCATGCCATTATGTGATTAAGTATCCAACAACACAATTACGTAACAAAAGCTGATAGTTTATATTATGTTAAGGAGCGTATAAATATAATTGGTTACATTAATTAAATAACGGACCTGAAGAGGGGGTACTGCCACCAGACGTAGGTGCCCACTGTAGCGCCCAGTACCACAAGGAATTTCCAGATCCATATTGGCGTGAATACTGCCCAGTATGACCAGCTGATAGTCTTATCTAACTTTAGTGCCAGGAGAGCCGTGAAAATCAACAAACAAGTATGCACCACGAACTTACTGAAAAACAATTTTTACTTATATTCTAAATGTCATTATAATCACAGTCACGAATAAACAAGAAAGTTTACCTAGGATTGAAATCCTGAAAGAGTGTCTGCAAATTCATTTCAATACACATTCACATAAATATAATTTATAACCATTTCAGTCTGAATAATCCAAGGTCGAAAAGTTTGCTTTCTGCTTTTTTTACATTTCACTCAACAGATAAATCATGAAACAGATATCGTTACGAATCGTTTGTGTCGCTCTGAAACCTTAGTCAAATATCAACACTAATGAAATCCAAAAAGATAAAGCCATTGTAAATTTACTCTAAATAGTTTTACATTATTTCAGCAAAATATGTAGTTAAATTTTTGCCAGTTTAGTTTATTTAATATTATTCAGTGTTTATTTACTGAAAAATTTGACTAAAATTCTGAATGCATAGCTAAACTGCACAAAAAAAAAACTATATCGATTACTAGAATGTCAAATCAAAATCATCCTGACAGGTAGAAAAAGGCAAATATTTTTAATTAATCGTTAACTTTTTGTATTACTTAACGCATAACTTAATAAATATTAACACTTAACAATAAGTAAGGTTTTTTATATAAGTTGACTTCACTGAAAAATAATGGCATCGCCATCTCCGAAGTCTCCAGAACAGAGTGAAAAGAACAAACAATATGACCGGCAACTAAGACTATGGGGTGACCATGGCCAAACTGCCCTTGAAAGTGGACACATTTGTTTGATAAATGCTAATGCTTTAGGAACAGAGATTTTAAAATCAATTATCCTTCCTGGTGTTGGAGCTGTAACTATCGTTGATGATAAAATAGTTTGTGATGAAGACATCGGCAGTAACTTTTTTCTCGTTAGCACAAGTAAATGCCGAAACAGAGGTTCCGAAACTCTAAGGTTATTATTAGAGCTAAATCCAGCAGTACGAGGTCATGCTGTACAAGAACCACCAGACCAAATTTTGCAAGAAAATCCAGACTTCTTTAAGTCCTTCAGTGTAGTAATAGCTATTTCCCTTGGAGAGAAAACGATTAAAGACTTGGCGCAACATTTATGGGATATTAAAGTTCCTTTTATTCTCTGTAGATCTGTAGGGTTCCTTGGATCCTTTAGAATCCAAATCAATGATCATCCAATAATTGAAACTCACCCGGAGAATGAACAGATCGATCTCCGTTTGGATGTTCCATTTCCAGCTCTTTTAGAATATTTAAATAGTATTGATATAGATTCTCTAGACTTAAAGGATCATGGTCATGTTCCTTGGATTGTGATTTTGTATAAAGCTGTTAAGAAATGGCAGACAAGTAATGGAAGTAGTTGGCCAATGAGCCGAAAGGAGAAGATTGCCGTTAAAGAGATAATCCAGGAGTTCATAAGGAAAGATGAGAATGGCACTCCTATTGATGAAGAGAACTTTGCTGAGGCAGCAAGAGCGGTTAATACAGCTTTAACACCCACTTTTATGCCTGTTAAAATTCAAGAACTGATATACAGTAGCTCAGCTACTAATTTAACTAAGGAAAGTTCCCCATTCTGGATCATGTGCTCAGCTTTGAGAGGATTTGTGGAAGGTGAGGGTAATGGAAAACTACCACTGAAAGGAGTCCTCCCAGATATGACAGCTTCGACTGAACACTACATAAAACTTCAAAACTTGTATAGAACTCAGGCGGCAAACGATGCTGAAGTTGTATACAGAAAAGTGCAACAGATAATAGCTCAATTGCATTGTGAATGCATCTCTGAAGCCGATGTCAAGTTGTTCTGCAGACATGCTCATGACTTACATTTAGTCAAAGGATCAAACATCAATGTCGAATATCCTCCCAGCGGCCCTGTGGCAACTTACATTGCTAGATTCTTGGAAGAACCAGATGTCATGATGGTGCATTATATACTGTTGAGAGCGGCTGAAATGTTCATGTCCGAGCACTGTAGGGCTCCAGGAGAATGGGAGCCCGAGGGAGATATAACAATGCTCAAAACTTGTGTGTCTAAACTGCTCAGTGATATATCTTGCACACCATTCCCCAAAGATGATCACATACATGAAATGTGCAGGTATGGTGGAGTAGAGCTTCACACTGTGTCCGCATTCATGGGGGGATGTATAGCACAAGAAGCAATCAAAATCATTACCAAACAGTATAAACCAGTCAATAATACTTTTATTTATAATGGAGCTTCAACAGGCAGTGCTACATTTACCTTTTAAAGCAACAATATTAATAATGATGAATAAAGCAATGCTTTGTAAAAAATTATATACACTTGTTTCCCTATAATTTTGATATTGTTCTATAATTATTTTAATACGGAATTATTTATTACCTGAACTTGATATAATTGCTGAGGGTAAAAATATTATACTTACATAGTATGGCACATTTTGCAATGTCATTTGTTTTGGGAATTCCTGACATGCTTTATCAAATGTTAACATTAACTTCAAATTTGTTAAGCAATTACAAAAATATAAGCAGACAACAGGCCACAGTACCTTCAGTCAAGTTCTAATTGGAATCTAATAAAGTAGACTCAATAAGAATCGTAAGAAAAGAGATTAATTAGAAATATCTTGTGGTTATATTTGTTTCATTAATTGTTTACCACAAAAACAAGGTAGAGTAATATTTATAAATTGATAGGTAATGAATGGGTAAAAATGTATTGAAATAAAGTAAATGACATTCTTCAAAGTTGTGTATTTCCAGTTTTGAATATTAACCATTTATAATCTTATAATCGAGATATAAAAGAAATTGCAGAAAACATTTCATTAACAATTTTCAACACATAAATAGGAAAAATTAAACATATCACATGATCAAAAAAAAACTTTTAAACAAATTATACATTTGGCTACTATCCACATGGCAGGCTCACAGATTATACCATAATAACAGTAGGGTTCACTTTCATATATGCATATGACTGAGACTGTATAGTTCTCAGAAAAATATAACACAACATTGAGAATTTCTCATTTGTTACCTACATATTTCACCTTAACCACAACTTCAATCGTAATGCATCTACACCATTGAGATAATATCGAAATAAGCGTTTGTCCCTCACAAAGCCAAGGTTCTCATAGAGCTTCAATGCTGGCTTATTTGTGATTTCTGTCTCTAAGACCACCTCGGCAGCATTGTCATCAATCATAGCCTGGAAAATAAACACATTTATTTATGAAAAATAATGATTTTATATTTTCAAATATTTTGTGTCACAGATATAATATAATACCTCAACTTGCTTAAGTGGATTATGTTGCTATTGTGTGATATTGGCCTACCAGGGTGAAATTTATTCTTTGTGAACTTAGCTTTACATAATAAGCATTAAATATAGCTCAGCTTTGTGAAGCCAGTAAAAATTTCACACATGCCAGTTTAACTTCAATCAATTACATCAACCCCCAAAACTCAAACTCTTGCTAATGATAATTGCTATGTCCGAATAACATGACACCATATAAAACAAGATCTTCTGCTCAAAATACACCACTGTGCCAACAAAGCCAGAGGCAACTATTCATATCAATGGGTAAGTGTAAAATAAAATACTCTATTCAAGAATATGGAACATCATTTATCATATATCAGGTAAAATGACTGTCAACACACATTTAGCAGCTTGAGTAATGTGAAATACAGTATATATAATTTATATGCTAGCAATCACTTAAAGTCAATCTTTGTCTGTTGAGCTTGTAGTGCTTCACTAATAAGAAATTCCCTGATGGTTAGGGCTGCATGTTATTTAAGAGGGCTCCAGTTGGATCAGAATGCACCTTATTATATTTTTGAGCTCATTTTTTAATTGAACAATGGAAATATAATGAGTATAACTTACCTGAATTGCTTTTTGAACAAGTCTTGAACCAATCTTTCTTTTTCTATAGTTTTCATCCACTGCTAACATAGCAATGTAGCCTCTCTTAACAACATTGCGATGCATATCTAACTTACAAACAATGGCACCAATGCATTTTCCTTTATATGTTGCTAGGAAGCACAATTTAGGCCAGTTGTGTATGAAATATCTGTATGTATAGATTGAGTAAGGTTCAGAAAGGTCCTTTTGTATTAGTCTCATAATTTCAGACATCTGGATTTCAGACTCGTATGCTATAATTTTGATGTCATCTTCATCTCGTTCACACAAATTGTCGTTTTTACTCTCTAGTTTGTCCTCAATGTTCAGTAAACATGTATCTTCCACATATTGCACCCAACTGATTGCGTCGGAGTCATTCCCGCAGCATTCCTCACCGGCTCCATCACTTAACTGTACAATATTTACATCTCCCGCGCTTTCACGGGGCGCAATCACTTGTGCGTCTAGCTTTTTGATCTCGACGTTGTCTGTCGAATGTACACTAGTCCCGTTCGTTAAGTTGCTACTGACTTTATTGATTTGAAGAGTATTAACTAAAGACTCACATAGCTCCTCATTCGTTATACTTATTTGATCAGTCGTTTCCGGAGGATCTTTGGCCTTTTTATTTTTGTTTTTCATACTCGTGCTATTCTGATTGCACTTGACGTTCTGTACATCATCCTCGGGGAGTGGATCCATAATGACGTTATTCTATCTATTCTATTTACACATTCAAAAAATCATAAGCTCATATGCCTAACACAAAGCTTTTGCAATTATACATACATTTTCTTGTCAAAATCGTAGAAGAATATCACCGACATCTTGGTCTAAAAGTATTACTTCGATTCGATATCGAAGGTGACCTGACAGGACCTAGTTTAGTTCTTAGGTTAGAATTGAATTTAGTATCAAAGTTACTAATTTTAAACGGAGCATACGAAAATATTTCAAGAAAATATTATAAATCTAAGAGGAGTTCAAGTTTATACCCTCCACAATCACATTGCAAAAAAAGAATAATGTTGGTGTTGCCTGTTACCACGCCACAGAATACATAAAATTTTTATGAAAAAGAACAAGTACAATATAAGAAAAATGTTTAACTACAACAATATATTTTAAGGGTGTGGGTGAGTTTCTAATATGAATTTATAATGTTCGTTCTGTTTCCAGCAAATATGTTAAACTGTAGGTATATTTTATGTAATCAAAACTAAAAAACAAGTCTATATATCATACAAATAAGGACATTAACACATGTTTGATATTTCAGTATACTAAATAGTTAAATACTAGACTGGATTTACCGTTTCGAATTTAAGCTGTACATGAATAGCTGAAACAATGCCAAAAACAAAACGTTTGCGCATTAACAGTACATTAACTGCTTATTTAACTACAAATGGTTTTCGAAGACTGTACTCAGTGTACTGTATTAGACGGAGTTAGCAGGAAAATATAGAAAACCTTTATTTTATATTTCAATAGAGGTAATATAAATATATAGAGTAGTCGAGGCAAACAAAAAGTATTTTCGTTCATAGAGAGAGAAAGATTATCAATTCGGTAAATGAAGCTCACTACTCTATTTGTATATTACGTATTGTATTACTTTATGAAGGGTAGAGCAGTTTCTGTTGTGATTTGATACATTTTCTAAAGCTACTGTTAACTTGTAGTGTAATTAATTTACATTTATTAGAAAATAGCAGCAAAAATAAAAGTTATATACAAAACATTACTTGCAACCTATTATGCACATGATATGATATGAATCGAAATATGTTCAAAGTTTTTGTTTCAGCGTTTGTTACCTCATCAAGCAAAATCTTATCCACGGACTTAAAGGAAATAATATACTTATATGGTTTAATATCGCGGTCAAAAACTAAAATGCTTATTACATCATTTATCTCCGGACTAAAATATGAAAACATTATCAAACATAAAATAAACATTATAATAGAACTATTGTTATTTGACAACATTAGGTACTACGGAAAACATATCAATTGCTTTATGGCTTGACATAAGAGTGGCTTTTTATTGCAGGAAATATTTAAATCTACAATTAAGATTTTAAAAAAATATGTTGTTTCGGATCCAACTGCAACGATAGCGTAGAATTCAATCAACTAATTTTCATACTAAAAATAATCTTCCGTTTTTCTAACTATGCTTATATTAACGAAGCTAATAATAACAGCTAATTTAGATGATATAGGTACATATAAGGAAAAATATAGTTAATGCCGTCATACTTCGCGCCATAAGTTTAATTCACGAAAAAGGTTTTAAGATAAAATAAAGGCGTATGATGTTTACCTATCAAAAATGCATTCAGCAAACATTATAATATGATTTAAACCAAATCGAAAAATACATTTCAATTTTTATTAACATAATGAATTATATATTTTTTTCTTATACATATATAAAAAACTATAAAGTACATTTATACTTATACCCAGTCTATCTACAACAATCGTATCAATATAAAGATAAAATATATGCAATTATGCAACTTAGTGTAGGTATACTACGTGTGCAGATAATCTACTTACGAATAAAATTATCTATAACTATGAATAAAGATCGGGACTGTAATTGACACTAAATATTATATGATAATTTTTTATTAATAATTACATAGTTTACATATGTAATATTGACGCTACATGCTGACGTCATGGAGAGAAACAATATGGCCGTTCAAACAGGCGACGCGTGGATAGGAGTATTATATATGTAGAGTAGGTGAGCTAAGCGAAAAGTCGTCTAGTCGATAGAGAGACAAACGGAATGAATTTGGTACTCATTTCTTTTTTTAAATTATTATATCCGTCAACAACTCGCGCAAATACTTAAGAAGGCAATCAGATACGATTACACGTATACCAAATGCATGTTCTTTCTCTTTCTATCAACGATACATTTTTAGTTACCTATACCTACTTTATCTATAATATCTCTATGGACACGTGCTGCGTTGCAGCAAGTTGTACTCTACTCTATACGAGTACTCGAGTTGAGTTTCGCTCACTCGCCACTCGACTCGAGTAGACGAAACGGACGAGAGAGAGTTCAGTACCCGGTTGACAGCCGGTGAGGCGGCGGCGTAATGTGTCACTAGCATATGAAATGCGCACGCCGCCT
>DWFO01002577.1:0-13504 GCA_018246595.1 Mimoniades nurscia nurscia | reverse complement strand
TGTGCTTAGCGCAGGCAGCGACAGGTGTAATTGCCTCCGCCTCGCCGCCGCCTCGCCGCCGCGCGCTCGGCCCTACCTTGCACCTATATTGTTATTTGGGACGAGATAGTTTTTATGCTGCATATCGGAATAGAATGAAGCACAATTACATTCAATGCTGTGCAAGAATTGTCCTCCGTTTCTGCAAATATTATTTAAAGTAAACCAAACTACGATTCGGTCTTTAATCAATTGTCTCATTTTAATCCTGGTGTTTGCCCCCTGTCCTGGGCGCTTGTGTTTCACTTCCACAGTACAACAGCCTAAATATAACAATAGGTACCTATCGTTAACATAATATGCAGACGAGTCGTCTACATCTAATTTCTACCCGGTAGTTATTTCGATTTTATAAACAAACACGAAAGCCCTATTCCTTTTACAGTTGTATGAGTTCTGGAATGCCTAAACAAGTAGAATTCATTAAAATAGTCTTTTATCTGTAATTGAAGTTGCAACTGTTCCGAACACGATGCATTTAAAGAAGCTGCCAGTACAGTACGAGGCGCGTCGCGCGTCGCCGCCCGCGCCGCTGCCCGCGCCGCCGCCCGCGTCGCCGCCCGCGCACTGCGCCACCAGCTCCTCACACACCTCAATTGATGCTCCTCTCTGTATATATTACGAGTATCTACGTCATATTCATGTCGGGACGTGGTTAGTAGTCGAGGGCAGCATTTAGCTTAGCTAAGCTCATTAAAACAATGTATTCCCCGCCGTCCCTGTCTGTCGCACCCTCGGGCTGTATCGTCGCTTGTGGAGATGCCGAAAGCGATGATTTTAATGTAATTATCCACGTTATTGTAGTGAATTTCTTGCAACGCGTCCTCGCACCTATTTCATTAAGTAAGTTTAAAGCTGCATTTCAAATTCAAACCAATACAAGTTAACATATATATAGGCTCTACGTATACACATCAGTGTACGTTCAGTGGAATATACCAGTTTGTAGGGTACAGACGTACAGTACTCAAGCACAAGCACATTTACTACTGTATTAGTTGAATGGCAGCGTATTATCACGTACTGCTCCTGTAATAATTAAAATAATCAAGTGTATGAACTATACACGTGTGCATTACATTCTTATGTTATACTTATAGTATTTTTGATAATAATTCCATTTTATGAATGTGGACGAAGTACGACAGGTGTGTAAGAATAGAGATATTTGGCACTCTGTGCTCTCTGCCTACCCCGCAAAGGACCTGGCGTGAAGATATCTATGTATGTATGTATGTATGTACGTTAATAAATTTAAGGAAAATATTCATACACAGTGAGTCAAACTCCAATGCAATTCCTTACTGAAAACAAGCTTACGAGACACATTGAAACTAATAATAGCATTCACGATTAAGACAAAAGAAAGAACATGCACAAAGGAACGTCGACTGTACTCTAGTCGCTGTAACACAAAACTTTCTTTTGTTTGCGCTCCCCTTTCGATGTTATTTGTTTTAAACTCCCACTTTTCATGCCGTTTGGAATTGGAGAAAATGTTATCAGTTTAATTTATTGATCTTTCTCGGTCCATTCCGTTGTTATTTGGATCATTTGGACGTATCAATGTTCATGAACGTGTCGCGTAATGAATTCGGTAACTATGAGCAACCAAGCAGGCAAGCAAAAATCACACTTGTTCGGGGCGAATTGGTATAAGACTAAGTGATTGATCACTTGCCTGTCGCAAGTTTTAAAGCTACAAATTACTAGCTGACAAAGTTTAATTATTGTTTTCTATCTGGCCCAATCAGCACAGTTAGTCATTTAGTATAATCTTTGATTGACGCCTCCATGGGACTTGCTACGTATTCTCCAATGTTCCAGCAATCGAGCATGTTCAGTTAATCCTTGCAGTAAACTGCTTGCCCTTTGTTGGAATACCGGAACATTATTAAAACTGTTACCCACCGAATAGCATGAAATTTGAATAATCCCGCCCGCATCCTAGGAGTAGGGTTGAATAACAAAATATATTGCATTTTGTCGAAATGAAATTACAGAAGCCGCGTAGCACCTAGAGTGGAAACATATTTTTTTTTATTAGGTAAGATCTAACAATAACATTTCAAATCAATTTTACCTGATTTATTAGACCACCAGCCATCAAAACTGATCCTGAACTCAAATACAGCAAAGAAAAATAAAGTACTTGTAATAGACATGTATATATTATGACATTAATTAGTGTAGACAGAACAGAAAAACGTTAGTCAGAGCCATAACCGGTTGAAATCGTAAGTCTTTGTCTATCTACATATACTGAAATAGATCTGAAAATATATATTTATGTATGTATATAAATGTATAATTCTAAAAATTTACTTTCATTTAAAAATTTCGATAAGACAAGGGATTTACGAACAATGACATGATGAAAGTTAAGAATAATTTATAACTCGTAGCCCGAAAACGTAGCATTGTAACTTATATGTATCACATTTCTACTTGTATGTCACTCAGTAATGTAAATAACACAAAATCTCATAATGCGTTCATTTTATTTACCAAGTTTTCTCTGACGTATTTCACATACAATGTCTGTATTTCAAAATATTGGCAAGATATATCTTCATTGCATACCTTCTTTATTTATGGAATGCCAACCTTGTAATTTACACAACTATATAATTTACATTTTTTAATTTAGACTTTCTAGTAGTGGCTCGGAGTCTGGATAAGTGCCCGGTGTATGGCCAATAGGCTCGCCACCTATTCCATAATGGGATGTCAACGTAGCTGATGAAACGTGGTAGTGTTCTACTTTCCTCTGCCTACCTCTTCGGGGATTATAGGCGTGATTAAATATTTCGTCATTAAGTATTGTTAAATCCTTTGTTTTTTATCACCAAGGCTTTGTGTTAAATTACCTGGGTGGTAGGGTTCAGGTAATACAGTCAACAAATTTAGCCTTGGCTTACGATCTAAGTGTGCATTTCTATACTATATTTTAATGTACGATTCTTTAGTAACGTACAAGCGATTTCTGTTTGTCAAGGAAGGTTTAAGTGATTGTATGTGAAGTTGCTTGCCTCGTTGGCTTAGTGGTTCTAAATTGAACTGCTGATCGAGAAACGAATTGATTGAATATAGGATAATTCGATACTCCGGTCGTGAAAATTATTATTGGGGTTTTATAACTCAAAATTTCTAGTACTAATACGAAATCTAAATTTGTGTCCGGTGTATAGCGATAGAGTCACTGCCTACTTCATGGTGTGACAGGTAATTTGACTGATATATCGTGGGAGTGTACATCACTTCTCTGTTTATATCTTCAGGAAATACTGGCTTGATGTTACGCTATTATATGTAACGATGTAAGGTTATTCGAAGGATTCAGTGATTTAATAAATGTATGCTTATATAATTGTTTAATCGTCAATAGAACAAAATTGAACACACATACGTACATGTAAATTATTTCAGAATTGAATGGCATGAGTTATTCAGTCATTAATCACATTAAAATTTAAATTTTCTTTAACAATATTCTGTGCCTTTGTTGTGGCGGAATGTAATTGTAAATAAGGCTAAAATATTATTGAACTGATTTAAGAACAATCATGTAATTATATTGTATTTTTTACTTATGAAATGGATTTTTTTGCATATAATTTTGATTGAAAAATAGCTACGCCAACAACGATTGTAAATTTTAAACTAAATCTGTTAATAACGTTTACAACGTTTTATTTTATATGTCGCACTTTTTATACTTGTAATATGTTAACTTACGTATTCATTAAATTAAAATACAGATGTCATTTGAACAAGGAATGTCTTTAACCGCCACTTTGTTCCATTATTCAGAAATAGCTTTCCAGATTTGTTCAACATAGGCACAGCGATAATTAAATTCCCGTACATGAACACAATTTCAGTTCTCTCTCCGAATAACGTGACTTCAACATGAAAGCTAAAAGCCATGAGAACCATTGTACGAAATGTTCTCACTAGTTGAATGACATTTTGTGTGCTCTGTGACAGCGCGTACATACATACTTTATGTAGGCAAAATGAAATGTTTGAAAACCGTTGCAGCTACATTGTTTTCTATGTGTAATATAGAGTTTTCGATGGCTTGAGTGTCGATTGGGTTTTCTTCTTCTTCTTCTTCGTCGAGTCGATAGCTGATCGTGAGTGATCAGCCATCGTGGTGAAAGGATTGGTCGCTATGTCCAGGGTGCGCCGGGCAGTGCACGTTTGTAGTTGATCAGACATAGTCGCCGCTCCAGGAGGCTCCTTTCGTGCATCCGTCGATTGGGTGTAAACGCGACTATAACCAGTGAGGATCACAACCAATACGATGATCAATCCCCATATTTTTCTCCTATTAGCTTATTTTTCAAAAACACAAAAATCAAGGCCGTAACTTAACTTGCTTACAAAGTGCGAATTGATATATACTTCACATAATTTAGAAAACGTCATTGTAAAAATGAAAGCCATGAAATTATTAAATATTAGTAATCCAATCCAATTTTATATTTACGACCAACAGCAGGCAGGTGACTGCTAATAACGACTTAAAGAAAAAAATCTTCAAAAGTATTTTATTGCTAGTAACATTACGAAAGTCCGGCGTCTCTACTATGAAGAGGGTCCAGAAGCGACAGATGTCTCGCTCGACACTTCCGTACAAGCGCGCTTGACAAGTTTCCAATAAGAAGCCGTATTCCAGCCAATGATATTGGCAGTAAGTTATAATATTCTAAAGGGAACTGTCAGGAATTGAAAAATTTTATGTATGCTTAAGCTTCGGCTGAGATTTGCACGTTATATTAACGTGTATTTGGGAGGAAGCTGAAATGTACATTTTTCTTTTCATTCTACATTATAAATTGCAAATCTGTTCTAGTGCTATTTTATAGATATTTCACTAATCAAAACTAATCTTGTAATAACAGTTATTATGTAAATCTGGCATATTTTTCCTGAAGGGTCAAACGAAAGGTATGGTGTGACTTAGGTCTAATGTCACCTGTCAAATTTGGACACTAGTCTATTATGAAACCATTTATTTCCCTTTGATAAATCGGCATTGTTAAATTTTAAACTGATAAAATTGGTGAATTTAATTTGTAGTTTATAAATAGTTGGATAAAGTTACTTAAATGTTTTATTAAAACGTGATTCTAGTTTTTATTTCTTGTGTGAGCTTATTATACCTAGATTAAATATTTCATGCCCTAGTCCAACAGGTATTTGAAAGTGGATAAATTTTTAAAAAATCTGTTTTCCAAAACGTGAGAACTCTGCCAGTCTGGTTTTCGCCAGCATCTTAGACTGAGGCCTTACCCTTTTCACCCTAAGTGAAGATTTCCAACAGTTCAACGAAACAAGGGTTGAACAATAAATTGTATGTTTTTGATACTTCCAAAAATGAATCTTGAAAAAAGAAGATGAAAAAGGAAAGTTGCTTTTGATTTTCATATTCACCAAATTAAGATAACATTATTATGTAGTAACACACAAGCATAATGAATGTGCAAAAATAGAGACCTGTCTCTCGTTGAGTAGCTGCTCCCATTAGCGAAAGGCGTCTGGCTTGACACTTTCGCTACACTGCGCTTGACAAGTTTCTAATAATAAGGCGAGTGAGTTCCCTCGACTGATATCGATAATATTAATTAAAGACCGCTACAACTTCGCCCGTTTTCATCTGGTTCAGACAGCTCCATTTGAAAGTGTAACTCGTTTCACAGTACACCTAAATTTTAAAGTACAATGTAGGCATAACGTATTTTTATAAACATCTCCATATTTCGACCAACAATTCAATACTAATTCTACGTCATACCTAATGCTGGCTATTTACAAAGCGTTATTTCCACAAATCAGACACGTAATTCTCCTTTGTAAGCATTCCGTGCGAAGTTTCATGAATTTGTTATAGCGGTCCACATTCCACAGCTCAAAGCAAACATCTGGGTCAGTGCCAGAAGATAGAATAGCAGCAGATGTGGTTTGCAGAATGCCAGATATGCCTGCGAATTGTTACGGTCAGCTTGGCTTGATGTTAAAATGACAAAAATATTATTACCGTATATAATTGTATTCACATTTACATGTGAGCGACTGTAGTAATTTTAAATCGCTATTCTTTTATATATATTTGTCATAGACATATACAAGATGGTTGTGAAAATGTTTATTTTCAAAACAGTTGTACGACAATATTATAAAGATGTTATGATTAGATTATTTTTAAACTTTACGTTATATAAACAAAAATCATTTGTCTTGGTGTACTCGTATATTGGTAGCATCGAAAACTCTTAACCTGTATTACTTTCGCTAAGTCGTTTGTGTTAGCATGTTACACAAAGCTTTAGTTGATTATATCGCGACGGGCGCCGCAAAGTCGGACTAGTTTCTTAAAAAAAATGTTTCATTTAAATTTTGCACATTACGTTTTGTAGAGCATGCAACGAGTCTATAAATACTTCGGTCTACATTTGAAAAACGTTTCAACATGCAATTTCCTTCGCGCAACCAGACTGTAAAAGAAAATTAAAATAGTAATTTATAAAGGCCTGTTTTTAAAACAATCATAATTCAAATTAAATTTTCTAAACGTTTCAGTGTTATGTATGGATAAATTCATTAATACGAGTAGGTATAACTTGACTTTTAGAACGTTTTGATCAGAAACTATTCCTAAGGATTTTTAGAACAAAGTTTTTAGTACATACTTTTTTAGTACATAAATAATATATTTTTATAGTAGTAACAAAACAGGATTATCTGATAAAAGACATATTCGAAGAAGATTGAAATATCACTTAATGTTGTTTAGCGAAACAGGGTCGATTGCTTCGTATATCAGTTCGTCTGGCACATCCTGAAAACAGAAAACAGAAATAAGCACTGCTTTGTTGAAAATTTGATACTAGCGAACTCCTATGCAGGCGTTAACTTTAAGAATAACTTAGTAAGACGTTGGAGTTTAGATTGCCTAAGTGTGAATACATTCCTGTAAAATGTGATATAATTATATAAATTAAACCTGACACTATTTTTGTCCGTGATTCTGATTTCTTTTGGAAATGCAAAATATTGTAACAAATAAGGAAATTATGTATGTATTACTCTCTATTAATAGTCATATCGGATTAATTTTTATTACAAACATCTAACCAAATATACATATAAGAATTCATTTGGTTATCGGTTCTTAATTGATTTACCATCGTAGGCCATTGTAGGATAAAAGGAGATTCCGCTGTAAATTCCATGCTGGCTTGCAAATTAGTTCATGTTTTTATAAATGTTTTATAAGGTCATTTTTTTCGTATTTAAAAACATTACCTATGGTTGCCCCTGTAGGCTTAATTTTAATAAAAAAATGTACAATGTCAATACATATTTATGCTGAATACTGTAATGTGCATACACGTAACACCTTACTAAACCGCAAACTTGGCATTCCCAAAACATTTTGCTGAAAACCAAAGGATTTTTCGTTAAAATTTGAGAGCACTCGGTTATTGCAAGATTTTAACACGCAAGTTCTATTAAAATTCATTTATAAAATTGGATGCTAATTTGAGTAGCGCTTTAACTGTTTAAATTCTGCAACACGTAAGAAAAATTAAGGTTAGGGTTTATTTATTTATGTAAAAGGTACTTTACCAGTGCACGTCCCGCTTGAACTGTCTCGAGTCTGTGAAGCAAAACTCTAATTACAATCAGCACGTTATTGCATTAGTTTAAACACGAAATTTCATCTCAGGTTTGTTGAGATTTCTGACACCCACGCTTCAGCTTCAGGTTTAAATCCTAGCACGTATCTTTGATTTGTTAATTTTATATGCTCCATTAAGTTGTTAAATGTTGTAATGGAGAAGCATCGTTAGGAGGTTTACGCACTGTAAAGATTTGTATATGTTCTTTAACGCCTTTGACGTCTGCTAATTAAAACATGAGCAGCATAGTAAAGTTACCTTTACTGTTCCGGACTCTGAGAGGAAACTCGTGTTTAGAATTCAGAAGAATATCAACAATGGGATATAAAAAAAATTCAGCCATACAATATTTAACTATATAGGCTGGCCATTATCATATTATGCTTGGATTAGTTCAAATATATACAATCGATTCTTTATGATGCTTCCTTTTATCCCTGTAAATTGATTCTCGTAATTAAATTTCTGAGATTTTGCATTGATAGCCTCTACATACGACTAAGCAGTAACTTCCGTTAATGTTCTAACGACGTTGTTTCCTTAATATTTTTAGCAGTAATTTAACTAAAATGATTTTAACATGTTTTAATTTTAGTTAATAAACGAATAACGAAATTGACTGTCTCGTTGGATGTGTGGTTGCAAACGTGATTCCTGATCGAGTGGTTCCGTCTTCGATTCCCTATTAGTTTTTTCTAGTAGTGGCTCGCAGTCCAGATTTATGTCCGGTGTATGGCAATAGGCTCTCATTCCATGGTTGGACGTAAATGTAACCTGTGCAATGTGCACACTACACATTTCTGTACACGTCTTTGGGGATTACAGACACGATATTACCTTTTATGAAAATTTAATTATATTTCCATTGAATGTAAGCACTTGACATTGTTATTTTCATATACTTTTATGGATATGTTTTCCGCTATTTGAATGAGATAATAAAAGCTTTATCAGCGTGATATTAACAATGGTGCCGACACTCACCGAACCTTTGCTCACAATGGTCCGATCGTCCCAGCGTTGACAAGGGTCAATAAATATGGAAGTTATTTGACGTTCCATCTCATATTCACGCAATAACGTAAATAAGATCGACGGAATACGCACCCTACGTATTCAAACGTGACACTGAATTGTCCTTACGGTAAATATGATAATACAATTTATTATTATTATGATATCTTTATGCTAGGTCCTTCACGAGGTAGGCAGAGAGCGCAGATTGTCAAATGTCCTATCTGTACAGACCTGCCGTGTTTATCATCATCACACATCAGTGTACTAAAGTTATATAGATTCGTATTTACATTGTAAAAATCTATAGTAACATGATAAATGGAAGGTCAACGTGGAGGGGCCTCTTAAAAGTTGCAACCAACCCATTATACAACCCATAACAAGACTACTCCGCCAGGAGTACACGACTAAAAAGAAGAATGATAAATACAAGTATCTATGTGCCTCAAGTCTAAGTCTAAGTGTCTAGTACTTCAAGAAAAAATGTATAACGAAAAAGGCTTACAATTATCTTTTATGTAACGATTTTATCGAGATCACGAATAAAGTTAAGTAGGTCTCGTAACACTTCTAAAGGCGTGCCAACGCCCCAGTTCGGAACATTTCATTCAAAATTACTTGTCTCCTTCAACCACCTCAATACAAGAAGATAGCAAGCATGAAAAGGTGTCATTGAGACAGGTCCAAGCAAGATTGATGACAGTTCCGCTCAGAAATACTTCATTTACTTTACTTCTAAGCCCGAGGGAATAAAAAGTTTCGTACTTGGAAAGTCAGGATTGACGGGAAATTTCCCGCTGAATATGCATTTGCTTTTAGAGAGAAAAGAGCCAATTTTTGTCAATAATTACTCAAAATCAACTTAATTAAATTATCCTGTTTTAGCCTTTTAACCTTTTAACATTTGCAAGTTAAATACAACAAAGTGCGTAAACAATTGTATTGTAAGCAGGTGTACAATTATTGTATTTCACTGCCTTATTGCAAGAATAACCACTTGAGTCAGGCCTAATCAAACAGATGAAAACATTATTGTCATATCATTGGAAATCATGTATTGGTGTCTATAAACGCTACAAAAGATTTATGCTTCGACATCCATTGCAAAGAGCACCCTAACCACTTTTGACATTGTTCATGCATTTCCATAAAAAAATTGTTAATAAAGATTTTGAAATTAATTGTCGCTTGGAAATTTTCTCCAGCGCTCAATATCCTTAACTGGCGCCGTCGTTCATAAAGGGTAATTGTAACCATTTAATACAATTTACCAAGCCAAGGCCGTGTAGTGTATAAACAGAATTAAATTAAAAGCAAACATGATCTGAAATCACTCGTGTTTACACTGTTCTAATAAACTGAGATGAGAACGTAGGCAAGATAAATAAATTCCTGTGTGTGAATAGTAGTTAATTTGTTCTATTATATAACATGAAAATATATCGTATAACTCGAATATTTGTAGGTTACGTAAGGTCTCGCCTTTTATCCCCGAAGAGTTAGGTAGAGGAATATGGAACACTCCCACGTTTTACCAGTTACGATTACGTTCCACTATGAAATTGGTGGTGAGCCTATTGTCATAAACCGGGCACAATTCGGGACTCCGAGCCACTACTAGAAAACCTAGATTTGTAGGTAAATTCTACAATTAATTGATAATTGTTCGAAGATAGTATTTTTATTTCGAATACGTAATTGCTAATTATGTATTAGCAATGGCTAATAATTGACTCTTCACTCGTCTATCATTGCTTTTAAAGTTACTGAATTGTATACGATATACATATATTTTATCAGCAATAGCACGAATATTATATGATATAACTGGATTTAATAAAATATACGATTTTTCCCTCGGACAAAAAAATTTTTTTTTGTCCAAGAAACATATACCTATTGTACATTTTTCACTACCTCAATATAGTCTCCTATGCCAATAATCACATTATTTGTTACAAATATTACTCGATTTATCTCCATATCATTAATAACATTGATTATATTGTTAGTGATTCGAGATTTGTTTACAAAGAAATAAACCTTGTTTCAGGTTTGGGATACAGCGCCCTTGGAATAGTAATTTGTTTTATCACCGTGATCAAGCTGAGCGAATGCGACCTTGTCACCGATCACCCAAGGAACGTATATCAGAAGGACAGCTCGAACTTCGGCAACATTATCCCTGAACCCGAACTACTGCCAGTTTTACACGGAAACGACACTAGATGTCGCATATCAGAATATCAGTGCATGAACAAGAAATGTGTACCCATAAACCGGTTTTGCGATGGCACTAACGACTGCGGCGATTCTTCGGACGAGCCAAGACATTGCACGCGTAAGTGTTTCTTTGAACCTATATACATTATTGCAGTGAGGAGAGAAATTCTCTTTTTTTAATATTTATTGTCACTCTGATGTCAGTTAACATAATGTAGGTGTGACTTACCAGAAACAGCTGGACAAGCACTTGTTTATGGTTGCGAATCTAAAAATGAAGAACTAAAAAGTAACATACGAGTAGATAAGATCGTACCTAATATTGTCATTGTTCTCAGTAATGATTCCTTGTTACAAGAAAATGTCTTCGTAAAAATAACACCAAAATGACTGAATATACTGATAAATATTGAAATTTGATGCAACCAAAAACCACGAATATATAAAACTAAGACGTCGGAGTGATTGATGACAAAGATCTTCATTTATTTTGACGAACAAATGCTTGTTTTAATAAATATTCGTTATAGTTATCCCGTTTGGTTATATAACATCTTGTTTATTAATACGGTTAGTTCAGTTATTCCATTGAACAAAGGTACAATAATAATAAATAGTTATGCATATTTTTATGGTTTGTTTACGTAACTGGTAAAACGTGGGAAAGTATTCTACATTCGTCTGCCTACCTCTGCAGGGATTACAAGCGTGATGTTACGTATAATACATTTTAACAACCAGTCAAGTCAGTAAGAATAAATAAATAAATAATTCAGAAATCTCCAAAGACGGTGTACCTTTGCAACGAATGTAGAAGAATTAAATCAGCTCTGTAAGGATAGTGGTATTTGGAAATTGGTACTTTCTGCCTTACCTTTTAAGGGCCTGGCGTGACAATATGATATCAAAATAAACGTGACAAAAATATAATAATACCTTCTGTACAGATATGTACAGATGTCAGATACTTTGACCGCTATGAAGTATTTAAAGTTTTTCTATATTACGTAAGTTTTGGATAATCGTGTATTATAAACAATGTGAAGGCTGATAAATTATAGAATCGTTTTCTATTTGAAAAGAAAGGTCCAATGTGTTATAAAAACTTAAACAATATATTGTTATCAGAGGAGAACGGTTTATACGGGATTCTTTCTATTCCCTTACCATTTATCCACTTTAGATAGAGCCCCAATACCAATTCTAAGCCTTCGCGTTTTCTGCCGCAATCGCGTGGAGGATAATAATAAAACTCGAAACACTTCGGGGGCAGGGGTAGCGAAATTATATGGCCACAGTTTATTAAGTTTTATAGATACTTTATTGAGATCCAAAGTGATTTGCGCCATGAATTTATGTATTATGAGTATTTGATATATGTATTCTCAATTTATATCACATAGGGGATTTTTACATTGCTATTAGCGGGTACCTACCTACTCATGATAAGTGATAAACTGTGCTAAGATTATTAGCCAGTTGCATGAGCTATAGTGACGGTTGAACTTATTTAGTTATATGCAACGTGATCTATTACGTGGTGTATCTATTGTCGTGAGTAATGTATTAAATCTATAGATAAATCAATATTTATGTAATATAATGTATTATGTAGTGTAGAACGGTTTCCTGCTAGATAGAGTGATGACATACGCAAAGTGGATGGTAGCGATAGGAAAATTGGACAGTTGAAAATCGAGCTCAGCGGTGTCCAATTCGAGAAGTAGACCAGAATAGGATTATAATGATGTCAATAATTTCAGTATTCGACATAATATAGTGCACATTCAATGTAAACATTAACTGTAAATTTAATACTCTGCTATTAAGTTGTTTAACATAAAAGCTGTTGCTGTTCTTAATCAGAATTTAATTACGTACTATTTATTTTATCAACACTCTGAAATTCAATTGTTGCTGATAATAATGGAAGACCTTTCACATTATCGGATACGTCATTAACTCACAATTTTGTGTTCTTGATTTGAATTTTTTATTATTCTAGAATGAAAATATACGTCTTTTATATATTTTCAGTTTCTACTGAGTAAGGCAACTTAATAGACAATTTGTAACAATTGTAGACAAAAAAAACTTCTTGCATTGTTGTGTATTATCTATAATATAAAAATAAGTCGGGTTTTCCTTCCTGATGCTATAACTCCAGAACTCACGAACCGATTTATAGCAAACAGGTTTATAGCAAAGAAAATTCAGGAAAAATTACAAGAGAAAAGCAGGAAAACGGAAAATCATTTTTCATATACAGCGCCATCTCTGATACGTACTAAAAAGACGCCGAATTTGATTGAGGCAACCATTATTAACGGAAAGTATGCAGATGAAAATGTATGTATTCCTCGAATACCAATGATTCCGACTGAGCTTCCGTTTGATTTCAAACGATTGCAATTTCCGGATCGCCTTCCGTTCGCAATGACAATTAACAAGTCACACAGCCAATCGCTTAGTGTTTGCGGGATAAATTTAGAAAATCATTGTTTTTCACATGGGCAGCTATACGTTGCGTGTTC
>DWFO01002576.1:0-13505 GCA_018246595.1 Mimoniades nurscia nurscia | reverse complement strand
ACCCGCAGTTAGTGGTATATTGCGCGAGGCATTAATAATAATTAAAGGTACTTAGGCTCAAAACTTTTCAGCCGCCCTCGTAGATGATCACATGACGGTTCACAAGAAAATACTTCCATGATCTTTCGTTGGCATATAGAATATACGGCGTCAATTTTATTTACATCAGACTAGTGAACATGGGTTTCAAGGGCAAGCCTTTCGAAACGACTGACACTTCTATCAAAGTTCCTACAAATTATACATAGTACAAATTGATGCGTTATCGTATGTAGCAGGCTAGCGTGGTTTTTTAAAATATTGCTGGCTTTGTCGCGTGCTATGTACGAAGTGAGGATGTAAGGCCAGTATCCTAAGCGAGAGCAGCGTATTACGAAAACAAATAGAGTTATCGTTCGTTCGTCGTCGCCGAGTCTGCGAGCGCGCGGCTTGACGGTTGATCGCGATACCACTATCGCCTGCGCTATCTGCGCTCACGGTGCAAGTAACAAGTGGGAGAGGTTCCATCACAACCTGCAATTAGTGGTGACGTCGTTAAAAGCTACGAGATTTGAATAAACCAGGTTAAATCAGGTTTGTTTTTTCGTGATACAAGTAGCATCATTAGTTTCGTCGTTTTATAGGTTTTCATCATGAGGTACCGACTAGTGCAGCGGGATCGCGGCGGTGGATTTGTTCACAATTTACAATAAAACGAATGTATTTTGTTACCTAATATGTTTACCCAACCGTAATTCACTATTGTTATTATGTTATTATATCAGTACTTGGCGTTTCTTACGAGGAAGGCAATTTTGATCTCGCATGTGACAACTCAATAGCTTACCACAAACACCCCTTTCAAACCGATTAACAAAGCATGCATCAACTAAATAATCTGGAATTAAAACTGAATATTTGGAGCTATACTATCCTGATATAGGAAATACAGTTCGGCTGATAGCGTGCAGCCCAGTCCGCCACAAATATTGAAATTAAACCAGAGCGAAATGTTGCGTATCATTTGACCCCTTTCCCATTGTTGAGGTAAAATGTCCGGAAAACTGCTTATACGTTCATAGTAAATCAGTATTAGTGATCAGTATTTGATGCAGTGTAACTGATTCAATAGTAATCCATCGCTTGCGTCATTAGTATTCAAGACGATTCTGAATTCAGTTTATTACATTTTTTTTTCGTCCACTGCACAAACTAGCAGTAATAATATATATATATACGTGGTGTTTAAATTAAAAAAATATTTAATTCGAAATTTTACTTACTATTGCTGTTGACTTTATACGATTGCCTCATGGGTCGAGTGGCTATACGCGCAACTAATTATCGACATTTCCCGTGTTCGAATCCCGGGTCGGGTACTATAGAAGTTTTCTAACTTAAAATCTAAGTAGGATGTAGGTTACTGGTGAAATACGACAGTGTAGCACACTCCTCTATGAGTAGGCCCTTTGGGGAGTACAGATGTGATGTTACGTTTTTCTTAATGTTACGTTACCTAATCATGTATCGCTTCCGCTGCATTAAAATGTTGTAACTTGTACCACCACCCGCGGGTATCGTTCATTGAACTTCACACGGAGGACATAGAGAAAGTTTATTTTCGTAATACACTGGATTTAATTTATTTCATTGGGCTTATTAATGTTGTGTTAATGTACTCGAGCCGTAAATAAAATATTTTTCAACGTTGACAGTACATCGTGTTGTAGGATGTGTTTATGGTCATGTGTTCACTGAATAAAGTAGTAGTGAATCTAATTAATTTAATTAAATAGCTTGTTTATATACGAATTCGTTTAGAATTTGGCCCATAGTTCGCCAAATGAAAATTGGTTATGTCGACGCTCTATGTTGATGGCGAACCTTAAAGTGAAGTACAATAATGTGATTATTAGATGAGACCTTTGAATTATTAGCGTCTAACACTAATAAAATCTATTGTGTGAAACGGTATGTCTATATGACTGTATAAAAACATATGCAATGCGTGTCCAACGAACATTTTAGAGTTATGTGTGAAGAAATCAGCAAACCAGCAGACACCAATCACAATTGGCTCCTACTGCCCATAGGCATCCACAACTACGAACTAGGCTGATGAAACTGAGTATTTTATAGTTTACTAGTCTATTCAGTATTCGTTTTAATAAATTAAAATTCATTAAAAATACGCATTCAGGACAACTAAGACTGTTAGTATTCTTTAGTACGGTTAGGATGAGTGGAGTGGATCCTGTGTCCTGTTCGAAGTGAGTCAAGCGTTGTTGCTCCAAAAGACATGATTCCCTCTAATACACACGTAGATTATTATCTACACGCGTATGTAGATCCCCTCGAATACACGAACCGTAGTTCAGACCGGTACATATTGTATAATAAACAATTACATCGCGGTATAAATGGATGTAGCAGTGTGGTTTTGCCCTAATGTACCATGTGTATGTTGCGTGTAAAGAAAATGAATATAATTAAACCCATCTGTGTAAACAAAAGCTGTCAGTCTGAAAATGTCTGATATCAGTTTGAAATTGTTGAACACCAGAAGAAACCGGTTAAAACCAGTATAGTATATTATACTAACAGATACCTATTATGAATCAATAATAAAAGTCAATGGGCACGATTCTAAGGCATCGTACATTTGTGTCAGACTAAAAGCGATAAACGGCATATGAGTGAGCAACAGCATTGTGAAGAATTTTTTATTGAATAATCATATAGATTATATTAATTTCACAATAGCTTTACAAATAGTTCAATATCAATTTTTTTTAATAATTTCATATTTAGAACAATGTTTTATTAAGATTTTCTTGATAAAAATTTAGATACAATACATATTTTAAATAATTCCATAACAATAAAATGTATATTTTTAATAAGAAATGTCAATAATTTCTGTATATTTACATTCTCAAGATGTTATAATTTAGAATTATGCACAAATACCTAACCTATAATATTGCACAGATAAAAAACAACGTAACTCGTAACAAACTCTCAGACTTATATATTTCACTACAACCACAATTTAAAAAAATCAGTAAGTACTACTACTACTATTTCATTGCATTGCATTGCATATTCTTTTTGCATGCCTTACTTGCAAGTGTTCATGCTTTTTCACAATTTCTGGGTTAATGTCACGCATTTGAATATTTTTCTCCAATATGTAAATGAAATGTTAAAGTAAAACAAACGGGTGAGTAAAGTAATAAAAACACATGTGAAAGGAAAATCCAATGCAATGTCCAGTGGGATTTTTACTAATTAAAAAAACAAGGAAAATAATATTTAAAGATTCTTATGGAAACGTGGAAAGTGTGCTCAGTTGTGTCGTTTTACTTTGAATTTTAAATGAAATGCTTAAATGTAATATTTTGGGGCACTTCACATACGAACGTTCGATCCAAAAGTAAATTGAATCTGTCAAATTCGAACCAGACTGCTAATAAGCTACGTGCACACTTTTTTGCATATGTATATACCTATATTTTTCTTATATGTATTTCGGTTCGATGTCTATATTAGGTATATATACTTCTATATATATACAGGCATCGAACAAATCTTAATCTTGCGAATCGAATCCATTACTCCCAGTTTAGCAGTCAAGTATACCAACTAGACGTCCGCAAGGCCCCAGTAAATTGACATAAATTTAAAGGAAATTGGAACACTTGTTTTATTATTTTGTAAAAAAGATGAATAAATCTGACACATTTTAAGAAATGAAAGTCTAGAATAAAATCTTGTGCACTTCAAACGTTACTTACCCTTACATTGATGTTGATTTAATCTAGTGTCATCAGACGGTTCCTTTATTAAAGACACACGACACGAAAGACATAATTTGATGTGAAGGTATTAATTTGACATTTTCATGTTATGTATTGTCAACTGTTCGACGAAAAATAATTTATTCAAAAAATATATAACCATATTAATGTGATTTATAAACGGTAGCAAATGTCCGTAATGATCCGTATTTATGTACGAGTACACAATATGTAAATTCTACATATTATGTAGAATTAACGAACGTAACATACAAGGTATCTAGACCTTAGTGATTGCCGCGAGAACCTGTTTCAAATTAGCTATATATTAGCTAAGTAGTGTTAGTTCCTTTGAGAATATGGTAATAATAATAATTTCTAAGCACGATCTACACACGGCTATCTTGTTATATATTATGTATAACCAGTTCTATGATTATCAGATAGTTAATAAACATACATATATACATACATTTTGAAATACAAATTAATAGACGCTTTACTGCTTTAATTATTTTTTTTTGATTAGGAATTGAATTCACAACTCGCGGTCCATTAGACCGCTACCACTAGATCAAAACTTTCCTATGTCACAAAAATAAATTTAATATCACATTCGTCGAGAATGCGTGAGAAAGTACACCCCTGGTATGTTTTTTTTCATTTTGCATTACAGTTCTCTGAATTGTCTACATAAATTAGAGATCCTAATCAACTGTTTTGCGCGGAGGTACAATTGGCGGCAGAATATTGCAACAAAAATGGAAATTTTTGCAAATAGTGTGTCGCGTTGGGTAAAAAAAGTTTTAAAATTGTGATATAAAATAAGGGAAATTAGAGATAATTCAATTTATGTTGTTTGTATTTTTAATTAATTCCTGATAATTTAATAAATAAGTATTTTGATCCTACAATACGATCAGTTAGTACTGCGACAGTTTTATTGGAGAATGTCTTTTTTACAGGGAGGAAATCTTCAAAATATACCCGGTACCGTGGGAAAGATATCAGGTTATGTGGGACTTTTACCACACTAAAACCCCCTCGGGAGTATCCTTCGCCGTCAGTAGGAGGATTATGGGATTTTCAGCAACCACGAACACGCGCCCTCGCATTTTAACAGTAATATATATTCATATCGTCGTCCTTTCCCAGATCGCTAGCTGTATAGTTCGAGCTCCCACTCTGGCCGCTCGCAACCCCGGAACCCTCCTTTTAGTCGCCTCTTACGACAGGCAGGAGATACCGTAGCTCGTATTCTGGTCCTGATCTACAAGGGTGATGTTGGTTCACCGAACACCCAAGAGCAAATTATAAAGCCGTTAATATAGCGGCCCGTTCCTATCCACGATGCCTAGGTAATTTTTGTTAACGTTAAAAACAAAATTAGTAGCAGTAGTAGGACCAGTAGTACTCTTGAAGGAAATAGATTCCAAAGTAAATTATTCCACCATTCCTTATCTTCCGCTTGTACATATTATATTTTTGAATAACGTACACCATCAAATTGCGTATGTAACAATTTATTTTATGTTAGTTTATGACACTTTATGTTATGTTAGTTTACGACATTTTATGTTATGTTAGCTTAAGACAAGAAAACTAAATTGTGTTATAATTTGTTGGTTTAGAAATCTGCTTCCCACTCCTAGGGTCGTTCTTAATATGATCGTTTGAGTATTATTATATTGTATTTTTGTTGACCGTCATCAATAATAGACGTATGAACTCTTCACATTATTAAAAATACAAGGCGTATTGTTTGAAGCAAAAATCATCCTGTACATTCTTTTTTATGTATAATTTATTCTCCGTCGGTGGTTTTGCACTTATGATTTTTTATGTTATGATTATGTTAAGGATACTTACTGTATGTACACATAATATTTTGAGTTCCATTCAGTTCTGTTGTCATGAACCTGACGTGTTTTAACTATTTAATTAAAATATAGTTATAAGTATTTTTTAATTAAATTTATAGACAGAGAAAGTTCCATTTCGAACGACAAAGAATTGTACTCAATATACATAGGTATCACATTGTATGACAGAAGCTTTTCAAGGTGGTCATCACTCAGTAACAATGGGCAGTAACGAAGACTAACCCACTATGCCATAGCATTACAGAACCGTCCTTAGTTTCCCTTTCATTAATGTGGCCCTGTAATTTGTCATGACGGCTCAATTTATACATAATGTGACGTATATTGCTAGTCCAATGAACTCAGTGAATGGACAGCGCCAAGTCTAGACGGATAATTATGAGCGAGGTGCACTAATGATTTTTTTATGGTACCAAAGGATCATGTAAAAAGGTTTCTTGAGTGATAGGTTCTTTATGACGTGGGATCCATAGATAGATTTGGTACGCTATATTAGCTTTTATTTAACAATATCTTTTGATCAGTAACGGTGTTATTGCTGAAGACGTAAACAGTTGATTTGGTGCTTCAACGGACGGAATATGGAAAAGTTACATAAATGTATATAATATGTAGATACGTATACATACAGATGGGCCGATGTTGTGATGGTGGTGTGATATGAATGTATCGACTATCAGAGATCGAGGCTTCCAGTAGATTTTAAATACTTTTGGCACAATATGATACCAAGCTACACGTATCTATCTCCACGGACCCGAGTGCACGAGTAAGAGACGCCAACGTTGTGGCGCCAGTTAATCACAAACGATAAGTCAGCTTAAGCAACATTAAGTACGAAAGGGTGACCATTGGTAAAGTTTTATACTTTACGCGTACCTACATTGTCAAGAACAACTTACGGAAGAGGTGCTTCATGTTTCGCGTTGTTAATTTTTTTTATAAACATAGATCTATTTCGATAATAATAAACGCTCATAAAGACGGGAGCCTATTGCCACTTAATTACACGTGTAGTAGGGAGGCTATGGTCCAAACAAGCAACTGCTATCGCTGTCAAGTGAACAAATCCGCCGCAATTACAGCGATAGGATCAAGGGCGGCGATGCAGCAATCTGAGGACAAATCAACATGTAGCACAAATAGATTTTATATCTTCGGGCTTGGTATAATAAACAAAAGAAAGCAATGCGAAACATACATTCACGGCCAAGATTTACTTGTATGTTCAAATCAGACCAATATTGTCATTATTATTCCCCAAATATCTCAACGTCAGCAAACCCTTTTAGTATTCCATTGTTAGACAGTTCTCCTTTTATAATGTGTGTATTTTTCTTTGCAAATGACAGAAAATAATATTTTTATCTGAAGTGTCAAAAAGTATGCTACTATCGCGTTAAATACTGCTCAATTAATTTCTGTACTGAGATGTAATTAGCTTAAATGTAGTTCTTATTTTTTATTATGTAAATGAAATCGTATTAACGAGGTCAGTGTTTTTGATTCTCGTATGCAACGATTGATGGTGATGAACGTAAAAAAAGGTACTATGTATGCATTATTTCAAAATAATCTGCTTGCAATGGCGGTTAACTACCCCAATGAAATTGAACTGATTTCTTTTTAAAATGGTTATTGTGTTATTTAAAGAATTAACCTGTTGTTACCACATGCGATATATATATATATGTGATTAAAGCGAGGTTAAATAGAGATCTTAATAAAACATTTTCCAGCCTTTTTCTAGATATAAGCATTTCACGAATACTGCATTTATCATTTTTAGCAGTTATGTACATATTTTTTTGAGAAAATAATTATTAATGTCATATAAGAAATTCTTTCCGCTCTCGCTTATATTTTAACATGACGTTCCCCATTCGCAATAAATATTTATAGGCCGATTCAGATGGAGGGATTAAGGGCATCTACAGATTCGACCGATTTTATCTATAAATCCCTATTTTTGTTGGGCTAATAGATTTTTTTAAAAGCCTTTATAACGCTGTTATACAAAGTAACTTTGGTGCTGGCTTTATGGGTTTAAGTTTATTTTTATACTGTGACACTGTGATGGGCTAGCGGAGAAATAAGGTTGATAATGTAAGAATATAAGAATATATGTATAAGACTGACAAAACAGATATACAATGCCATTCGCATTGTATATCTGATCATAATCATTAATTCCTCAGATGAATGAGGAGAGGAGAAGAGGGGTATTATATACCAACTAACATCACTTTCCAGATCGTTTATTGAAATTAGACGCTTGCTGCAAAGATCAAGGTGTCGTATGAAGTGACGTAACTTCTCGATGTCTGTATGTGCGTTTTCATTATAAAACACTGTCTAACATTAAAATGTATATCTTAAGGTGGACTTACGTAAAGCACAATTATTAAAACGATGATATTCAGTCTGACGAAACAGAACTTAAAATCATGCCTATTTCCTAAAGAGGTACGGAGATGACGTGGTACACTACCGCGTTTTATGTCCCATCATGGAATAGGCGTTGAGCCTATTGCCATACAGCGGGCCCAAATCCAGACCCTGGGCCAAAGAGACGATATATATTTGTCTTTTAATATAGAAAATTCTTATGATTCAATTAGTTTCTATGTGTATTTATAACCGTTCGTGGTACAATTGTGTGTGAATTATTAATATTTTGGGTGATCGATTAACCACATGCGATATAAACAAAAATTTTAACAAAACAAAAACCGACTTCATAAAGAAACAAACTAAAATGCACCAAAAAGTAAAAAAAATAATTCCTCAAAGTCAATCAAATTATTAAGATAATATAATGTGGGTACAATTATTGTTATTTTTGTAGTCGGCGTCATATATGAATATTTCTTTGATTCATTTCTAATTTTGCATAGTCTGTAGTTGACGGGAACTTTTAGTGTCGTGGACGGCGGCTGGCTTTTCCATCAACTTGACATATTCAGTGCTTGAATAATTTATAACCATACCGACCGCAAGGTATACTTATAGTATCATATTTAAAAATAGTATAGCACTAATGAAAAACGTTTTATTCTCGAACGAAGGAGTTGAAATATATTTTATTATATGTAGTTTAAGCACTTTTGGCAATCTGGAGTTATGAAACATGATCGAACATAACATATATTAACATACAATGATGTCTAACTTACCCTTATCCTTGAACATAGAGTCATGTAACAATGTATCTCATAAAATTTTATGTTGTTTTTAGTACAGCGTTTGTCATAATTTACTGGACTTTCACGTCTTAAAATGTTTATGTGTTAAGCACTTAAACTTTAGTTATTGTTTTTTTTTGGATATATTTCTGGAACACGGAGATACTGTTTCGTTACCATAAATTACAGAACTGCTCACGAAATTCGAAAATGGATCGAATGAACTATCGTTTTTTTGCATACAATATTACATATAAGCATAGTTAGTAAGGAAAAAAGTATAATAAAACAATTAAAATTTCCATAATGAAACCGTCAGAACCTTTTAGGAACAATGTACTTTGAAATGAATCTCGTCCTATATAAAGCTCATCACAACATTCAAACGCAGCTTTCTCCTTTCCGTCACGGGGCTTTCTACACAGCCTAAGCTTCAGGTATCAAGTTACTCAATCCAGGTACTTTATCTAGCATGCTTGATATAGTACTGATACTGTATCCTACATTACGGATTTAGTTACAGTTCCTTACATTCGCGTGACAGAAAATATTGTATTATATTTGCTTCAGATTTTCTTGTATTGTCGCGCTGCCCGTTCGAATGATCTATGTGACATGTTGATGTCGAACCCGAGATATAACAAGAAGATAGCAATATACTGTGAACTTTTCTTATGTAACATTATTGGGATTTTTCAGTAATTTTATTAAGATAATGGATAGCAAGGTTAACAAAAGTTCAAGATATCCACATAAAGAATACAGGAAAGAAAGTGGATGATCAATCCTATTGAAGATGATATTAATTTATCGCATATTGATCAATTTAGTCCTTGATACGAAATATTTGTATCTCTTGTATCTTAAACTATGGAAACTTTATATCTTATTTTTACAAAATATCTAAACAAAATTTTGTTTATTTAATAATTAGTTCCTTATCGTTTCGACGCACAGATGAATTTAATGACTATTGATATTCTATATTAATCAAACTTCATTGAGACAGTGCCAATAATAAAATGGAACAAATAAACTGTAAGTAAAGGTTTAAACATTATTAAAAATGTGCATATGGACATATGTCTTACTACTAGAATCTTACTCGATGTTGACAATGCAGACCGAGTTCTTAACGTCTTGTTTGAACCTCGAGTGTGCTTACGTAAATTCAGTGTTAACAATCACCCACAGAAGATTCTACCACCTCCAGCGATACTTAATATAACACCGATAATACATACTATGGTACACTAAGCAACGTGATATAGAACTATTCAAGGAACTTTCCTAGAGGTATGTGAAATATAAAATATATAATACACTTCATTCTAACACTAAGTTGCATATAAAAAATATTTGTGTTAAATAACTGTGCCGTTTTCACTTTCTGTTAATATTTTATATATTATAACAGCAGCAGCAACAGGAAACAGCTGATCCAGTTTCTGTTAATATTTTATACATAAAGATACCTACAATACTTTTACTAATGAGCCCCTGAAAAAATACAATAATTAATGAAACATTACATTGCATATTAATTATTTATATTTTCGCAACGAGATCGCAGCCAACAACTAGTTAGCCGTATTTATGCAAACTGTTCGCTTAATAACTCCATTGCTTTCTATCCTTATCATTTTCTGTAGGGCCATCGACACCGTGGCAGGAACGCTAACCTATGGTTAAGCAATTCGCGATTACCAAACCGATATTATCGCCAGCGATTAATGGCAGACCCTTTATCCAATGTCGATATTGCCTCGTACACTAAACGTCTTAGGATCGCCTTAGGATAATAAAAAATGGACTCCAATCAATTCGTAATAAGGTCGATTCCCCATTGAGACTAATTTATACGGCTAGTTGAAATGACTACATTTGAATTTGAATTCTGTCGTAATAAATTTAGGATCGTTTTCCGGTTGTCGAGCGGTAATAGGCTATGTGTACAACCAGTTATAACTCCCGGAGGGACAATAGGTAGTTCCGATGTATCTCTGCAACGAGACAATTTAAGGAATAACCCGAATATTAAATACGTCACTGGCGAACGTAAGGACTTTAATATTCTAAGAGAGTGTGGAAAGTTTGCTGGCGGCTTACTTTATAAGCATAACAACGTTGGTAGACAAAAACGAACGAAGTAAATAAGTTTAAATGTTCGAGATTGTTATCTCAAATTTACAATATGACCGTGCCCTATTATGTACATCAGTTAAAATAACTCAAAATAAATAACGCCAAAGAACCTAAAGTCCTGTGATAGCAGAAAAAAACAATGAACAATGGCGCTGGCAGATCGCCGTATGGCGCGTGGTGGCTAGGCACAGCTACATGCCCTGGCCGCCTATGGGCAGCAGCGTAGGTGGTGTGAGGAGCTGTGCTCTGCGATATCCAACCCACAAGCCCAGTGTGAGGATTATGGTCATAACCTTACCAGGGAACGTCTATGCACAGCAGTGGACTACAATAGGCTGGTGATGATGATAATATTTTCAATTTAATATTGTATTTTATCAACTTGCACTCTGTACGTAAGGTGTGACCATGTGGAAAACGAGCACTAATTAGCAACGGTAGGCACGAGCCAATGCTATCCATAGATATCTGCATATCATTTCCTTAATATTAATTGCTAACAGGACCACAGTTACCGAATACTACTGTTAATAAAATTAGTCAAATTAGTTCGTGTTAGTATTATTGCAGTTAGTATTAGTTCATGTTTGTACTACACTAGGCCAATGCTAATGCTAACTTGTTGGAAGAATTTATACAGCAATTCACAGTTGAAGCGTATATAAATGAGCTATCGAATATCGTGGACGGTGTTACTATTAAATTAATGATATAGAACAATATCCCACTCTCTCTTCAAGCCCCTCGTGTCCAAGCAATTCTTGCGAATTAACATTTCGGTCCATATACTCGTATGTATCACCTAAAAACCTTAAGCATATTTGAACTCTCTTTAGACACCTCACTCTCGGATCTATCAGACAATACAAATTAAGACAATATTCCATCTTATTCCAGTGAATTCTTAGTCCATTACATATATTCACTACTTAACGCAGTAAAAGTATGTAGCGTTTTCTACTACAAATATAAATTTCCGGCCAGAAACATTTGTTACATTTAGATATTAAAATCACTATAATGTTTCGAAGTTACGAAGCCCTAATTAGGTTTGAAAGTTTAGGTCCAACGTAAGAATCAATATTGAACTTAGACGGTAGACTTCAAGTCGACTTAAGCCCCTTAAAAGTGGGGTTCAGTGTAACTTGACAATCAAATTTTGGTATAAGCTAATATCGAGGTAAAACTTCGACATTTTCTTTCTGAAAACAATTAAATCTACATTAACGTCACTGAGAGTATCGGTCGGATAGAAACAAGGTTATCATCATGTCATGTGATTAATTCTTTAATATTGATAACATTATTTATAACTAATATTGTATGAAAGTTTTAAAGATTGTATCCCCTAAAATGGGAAAGGCTAGTAGCACTTTACGACAATATTGTTATAATTACCAATTAATTGAACCTGGATCAAATAAGTCTCGCGGGAAAATAACGTAACATTAAATACAATGATAAAGTTGTATAAATTCTCTGAATTCACTGAGATTCAGCGAGGATTGGGGTACTGTGGTACTAAAAATAAAATAATCTATGCTAAGTTTAGGTTATCACTTCGTTTTCAATGTTACAAAAATTAATATAAATACGTTGAGGTGCTTTAGAAAACACAAAGTTTTGCTTTAAAAATATTGAAATTATCCATATTTTCAGTGAAATAACGAAAGAGTTCTCTGAAAAGAGAACCAACGAGCCACCGATCCGCTGTTGTATTTTTTCCTTTTATGTACAGGTTGATCCTTTTTCGCACACTCCAATAATGCGATTTCACTGTACGAACTAATTGCGTCCCAGACTTTCCTTTTTTGTGAACCCTCCAATTATTTTTATTTCGTTTGCACAGGTTGATTGTGTGATAAAATTCTCAAAAGTCACAAGTCTAGCTCTGGATTGACGTTAAATAAAATAGGTGCATAATTCTAAGTGTTATCTTTTTATTGGAAAACTGAGTTGGAAAACGTGAGAAATTTTGAAGGTGTTATTCAAATTTAAAACAAAATATATTTATAAGAAAAAATTTATTATTATTTTTCCATCTGCTACTATTTATATCTTTTTATCATTTAACCTTTAGTTTTTAAAAAGAATTTTGATATTATTGCACAATATAACTATGTAATATATTGAGTATTGAGTATTAAAAAAATAAAAGCAACGGTTTGATGGCGGACCGGTATGGCGCAGCCTACCTAGGCACGAATAAATGCTCTGGTTGTCTGAGGATGGCTTAGGCAGAGCTAGAATGCGAGAATGGCTGCCACCTTGTCGCGGTGGAGGGGCTTGTGTGTCCCAATGAACCCCAAGGCTATACCGGATAGGGTCACCCATACCGGGCAGGCTTGGTTCGAGGGACCAAACTAAGAGCAGCCGGGGTTGCAGGAGAGAGTTTCCTCCTCTCTCCTGTCGCCCCGAATGGGGCTTGGCGAGTGGGCGGGGATCTGGAGACGGATCTCCCGCTCACACGTAGAGGCCGCGTGTAGACGGCATCCGGTGTGCGCTTGTATGCC
>DWFO01002575.1:0-13506 GCA_018246595.1 Mimoniades nurscia nurscia | reverse complement strand
TGAAACGTGGGAGTGTTCTACATTCCTCTGCCTACCTCTTCGGGGATTACAGGCGTGATGTTACTTTTTTTTTTCTATAGGTACCTATATTATAGGGCTATCAGTGATGACCTTCACAAAAATAAAAGGGCGACAAAACTTCTACGCTCGTTTCGTATATTTAAATTTGTTCATATTTTCATAGCTTATCAACGTAACACAGTCGTCTCTGTATACACACACGCTTAATATATTTTTCAAACCGTGGCTTTACCGCTCTGTCTGCCACAAATTATTCATACATGCGAGTGTTTACATACACATATATGTATTATGGAGCAAAAGAGCTTTTGATGCGAACAGCGTCGGTCAGTTTTAAATTAACATTTTTGTTTTTATTCATTCGTTAATTTTGTTCGCGACCGATTTATCTTTCCACCGTCGGAACAGTGTTCACCCCTCAGAATGAGGGGGATAAGGCTGCTTATAAAGAAATGTATGCTAGGATTTAAACCTAGGAGCTCCGGAATAAGACTTTGAATTTTAAACAACTATGATTCGTCATTCGTTTGAATATGTATGTAATATGAATTTATTCATAATATATGTATGTCATATTAAGTTTATTTAACGTTACATTTCATTTAACTATTATTGTATTTAATTATCTATTTTAAATTAAATACCTATTCCATAAGTATGACAAGTGGGAGTACAATCCTCTGCCTACGCCTTCGAGGAAACACAGGCGTGATGTTATACTTATTACATTTTTAATACCAAGGTTAACCAAGTTAGACATTCAAATTCAAATTCAATTCAAATAAATTTATGGTCAAGTTTGAATGCATGTCAATTTTTAGGAGTTCAAATGTTAAACCATATTTATTTATTATTGCGGAACCACATTCGTACTGTTGCAATAAATTTGTCGAAGTTCACACAACATGAACATAACTTGACAATTTCTTTCAATTTCCGATAGCTTGTAAGAAATTTGATAAAACTTTAAAATACCACAGCGCAGATATTGAAGATATCTACAACAGTCTGATTCTTTTGTATAACAGTAGTACAGTCGCGTGCGTATCAAGACTTGGTCAATTTGTAACACGGTACATTCGTGCACACACATAGTAAAGTTTCAAGGTATAAATAGTATAAAGTATAAAGTTATAAAGCTTAATGGCTTAGAATACATCCTCTTAATCCGAATGTCGTGTGGGTTGAAACCGCTAGGATTATCCGTTATTAAAGTCACGTAGGGGTTGATGAAAACAAAAAATAATTCAATATCCTTACAACATTTGAACACGAGAGGTCCAGCTGGCTGTTTTGACGTGAAAGCGTATATACAGACAGGAGTAACTTCGGTATACCTAACGTCAACGAGAATTTTGATGGTATGTATGTATATGGTCAAAGATTGGAATAAACGCTTAGTGTGAACGTACCTCTATGACATTCGAAGTTTTAAGTTTTGTAGGACACGCAGACTGCTTCACGAGTGGAGATAGAGACGATCTTCACATGTTACTCAATTATACGTTTGTATCAGTCGTTTTCATCTGAAACTTATAGTTAAGTTGTTATTATACATTATTCCTTATTATATGTTCGATGGTACATAAAACATGAAATATTCTAAAATGTGTCTTGACTGATCCGTCAGTGTAGTAGTAATGGAAGCTGACCGGTAAGGCGGGGGTTGTGGGTTCGATTCCTATTCAGGACAAATGGTTGTGCGATGAGAACAAAGAGTATTTATTCTCTAGCTGTGTCTTATATGGATCAAGACCTTGGATTCTGCAGATTTTTATTTAAATACATGTATATCTATAAACAATCACAAAATTCATCATTATAAAGGTTCATAAAATCGTGAGATTAATAACGCCGTGAAGAAACCTGCGCACCAAAACACATGCTTTTTAAGGTGTATGAAGTTTTCCAACCAGCACTTGGCCAGCGTGGAAACTACGGCCCTAACCCTCTCATTCTGAGACGAGACCCGTGTTCCAACAGTAGAACGATATAAGATACGGAAGAAAATTAAACAGGCGCATAACTTACATTTTGTGCGCACCGTACATGCCATCCACTACACGATAATTCAATTTCAGAACCAATGCCACTACGATCAGCACGATGTTCGTGGGTCGTATGAAAATGCGGTGTCATCTAAAAATGTAAGGAGACAAATGTTGTTTCGACGCTGTGAAGTGATGCGGGCGGTGGCGAACGAGCTCGTTAGCTCGCCCGGACACAATTGGACCCTCCACGTCCGCGGCTGGGATACCTTTGGTGTACCTGACCTCGATAGCTAGTGAATGTAGAGATGAAGATGTCACATGGATAGATAATTTTGCCGTATAGTGTTTAAAAAAGTGTTAATGTGTATCGTGTAGAGCTGTGTTTTAATTGAATCCGATCACTTCACGTACGATAGGGCACATCGAAACCACTCGCCGACCACGCGTTCTCTATTTAAAAATAAATTCGCCCAATCGTATCGTTACGATTAGGCGAATTTATATTAGATTAATTAAAACGTGAACAATGAATTGCATGAGTTTAGTTCCGCCACTGACGGCGAATATTCGTTTAAAATTGTTTCATAGTTATTCAACAATGAAAACTAGCAACGTTTCGTGACATCGAGAGCAAAAATTTCTGTGGCACCGGTTGGTTTTTTTTCACGGTTCTTTAAACGCGTTGTTTTTTAAACGCGTGTTAACTCGTGCGGAACCCTACTTGTTTCGCGTACAATATTTCACTCTTTATTTAAAGTATATAACTTATTTTAGTATGTTTCTTGAAGTTCACTTCTCAGCGTTCTTGATATGTTCGACAAAACTTTCATTTCAAATTTAATTCTTGCGTTCAGTTGCTGTAAAATAGCTCCGACAGCTTATTCGTTGATCGAGTAATAGCAAGCGCGACTGCTGATCGAGAGGTCCTGGAGTCGAATCCCGGGTCGAGTACTATTGGATTTTTACTTAGAATTCGTTAGTTACAATTTCTAGTGGTGGCAAAGTCTAGCTTTCTTTCCGTTGTATAGCACCGTTGTATAGCATTAGGCTTATCCATCCATTAGGCTATTCCATTATGGGACGTAAACGTATCCGGTGAAACATGTCACTTCTCGACACTCCTCTGCCTATCTCTTCGGGGAGTACAGTCGTAATGTTACGTTTTTATAAAAGCGAAAAATATTGAAGACGTAGGTACGTCAGGCCTGTTAGGACAGAGATATTCGGCACTCGATACTTTCTGACCACCCCATAGAAGATGCGGCGTGATTGTAAAATAATAATATCACTGCACGGTACAAAATTCAACCTTTACAACCAACCTCGTTTGAATATTCACACACACACACAAACGTTTGCAAAGCCGGCATGTTGGTATGTAGAAAGGGCGAGAGGAGTTGCCCTAGTTGGAAGGGCGGGATCTATATCTTTGCAGACACGTATTAATGGTCTGTCATCGTTCGTCTAAAGTGTAAATAACTCGTGAATGCCTGCTACATAATTCTTTTCCACGGATGAGAGGCAGCATCTTGTTGTTGCCTTTATTTTTGTTATCCGATTGAAAGGTCGTTTCCATGAAATGTTCAATACTTGCAATACGCTGCAACACTCCATGCACTTCTAGATCAGAATGAAGTTGTGTCGTTAAGACGTAAGTACGATGCCGGTTAAAAATGTTGTATATGTTATTTTCAGTTACTTATTATTAACGGTGTACGAATCTTTAAACATAATACCACTCGCGCTATTTCCGTTACATACGGACTGACACTAAGGATTTCCAACGGCTAGGTACGGCCCTAACAAGTTCCCTTCGTCTCTTGCCCTTTGATCATTATTGTAATCGTCTCATAACATTTCATGCTAGCTAAACTAACGACCATTTTTATTGTTCTAATGTTGGGATACGGATCAGAATGAAAGAAAATGAGAAGGGTTATAGTAAGTGATATTTAAACTTAAAACGTTATTTTTTTTTGTAAGGAATTGCACGCCTGGATTTGAACAAGGGCTCTGGAGAGTAAAAGGTCAAATTTCAAACCACTTGTTCTTATATACCTATGCTTTTATCAATAAACACGGTATATTATAAAATACCGCGTAACGGATAACGGGTTTTATCCTCCTCTCTAAAGGACATCAAAGACAACCAGTTATTCGAATCCGCACATTGAATCAGTAGAGAATCGTGCGTCGCGCTCTGTCGCGTGAAGATAAGAAACTTTCACTTTCAATGTGGCTTTATAACGTACGTGTTTGATGCCTGATATGTAAAGTTATCAACTATGAAACCCATCGCCCGTATTGCTTTCAAATAAATTTGGGGCCTGGCGAAGTGGGGTCAAAGTTTGTCTATATGGACTGATAGAAAAGATGTTAAAAAGATAAAAGGTTTTGGAAAAAATAACGAATTTACAGAATTATATCGTAGCGGCACCTACCAGGTCCATTTGTTACTGTAAACCATTCAGGGAACCACACAAAAAAATTCATGTAAATGTAATGTTACATTAAATGAATATATGCCGTTATTAAGTAACAAGCCATAACATTTACAGTATGTATATGTCAGTTTATAAAATGTTTGTAATATTTATTGTTACAAAAATATTTGGAATTATTCTGTATTAATATCTAGTTCATACGCCGTCATATAAACATTCTTGTTTTTACTCAGGCGTAACAATATTGTTGCGAAATATCCAATACTAATATTGTTATGTAAACCGTATTGCGCCAAACAGCTCGTGAGAGCCTTTTATCAAAAAGGCCATCCTTATAAGTGGTCTCGTTTTAGCTACAAGTTATATCGCTAATGGACTTACACACATATGTACATACATACATATACACATTAGTGATATGTTTATTTCGTGTTGCTTATGTTCGATTTTTCTTAACACATTTTCCGCATTAGTATTCTACCTGTTACATTTCAAATAAAATCTAGATGTTGACTGACTTTTCGTTCAATGTCTTGTTATTATTAATGATATATTGTCGCGTCAGATGTCGTGCGAGGTAGGCAGAGAACATCAAGTGTCAAATATCTCCGTTCTTAATCTGTTGTGCTTCTTTGCTATTCTGTTCATGCTCGTACATTTATTTGCTTGAACGGGGCGTAAACCTAACTGGTGTGAAGTTTAACTGTACTACACTGCTCTGCCTACCTCTTCGGGGATTACAGGCGTGATGTCACGTAATTGTTACCTAAATACAATTACATAGTTAACGATTTACGTGATTTTCTTTTTGGTTTATAACATTGAGTTTGTCATAAAAGTGAACAAGTTTATAATTTTTTTATAAAACTGGATTTTCTAAAATTTATGATAATATCGAGTAATAATTTCGTCTTCTTCCGTATTTTGGTACAAAGCATAGATTTTTTATTAAAAACCGAATTTTAACAGAAATCTGCAACATATATCTACATATTTTCAAGGTTCTGACAACACTTGCGTTTGCTAACATTGATTAGCAAATATAATCACTTTACCCAACTCTAACATGGTAATAGGTAAGATACATGCCTCAGACATAATTTGACCGAATATCAGGTCCATATTTTCGGCTATGACATTATTTGCTCTCGACAAAAGCAAATCACGAAACGGTGACGAGACTCGCGCATCATACAATTATTCTGCGTAACGTTCTGGTCTTCTCATGCATTCCCGCTTCTACGTAGCTCTGTTGGTTCAGGAAAGTAGATAGCATGTTATTGAACTCCTCATCTATCTTTTGTTTCCAGGGCCTCCGCGTGACCACGATAATCGGGTCCTTGGGAACGTGCGCCGGCTCGTGGCTGAAGGTGTTCTCCGTGCCGCAGGACATGTTCTGGCTGGGCTTCACCGGCCAGACCGTGGTGGCCGTGTCGCAGGTGTTCATTCTGAACGTGCCGCCGAGACTCGCCGCCGTGTGGTTCGGCGCCGACCAGGTGTCCTCCGCGTGCAGTATCGGCGTATTCGGAAACCAGGTAAATGCGAATACTGACGTTGGTACGCAAGTAATGTAGCACATTTCTTTTAGCATTAGGCTCGCATTAGACCGCTATCCCACCTATTTCTATTGGATGAGTCTTGCCTGATAGAAAGCGAGATGCAGCCTAGGACGTAGTGCGCTTAGGATATTATTTATTATTATTAATTATTATACCCGCTTAGCCTAGGAAGTGCCTGTACACTCTTGTCTTGAACAATTCAAACATTTGTACTTAAAAACTCAAATAGATAATTAATTAATAGATAAGTAATTAATTCAAAACTCTAAAACGTCGTTTCACTCGGTCACCTTCATTCATAGATAGCTTTAAATAAAAAAAATCGTTTAAAAAAAGTTTTTATTATTATTATTATTATTATATCAAAATGCTAATCGCCAGGGAAGCCCAAGACAGGGCGCGATGGCGCTCTTTGGGAGAGGCCTGTGTCCAGCAAGTGGACTGTGATAGATTGATGGTTATGATGGTAATGACGCTAAGTCGTCTATGTAGTAAACAGGGAGTATCAACTATCAAGTATCTCTCTCCTTACAGACCTGACTTCTTCTACATTCATCACTCACTCTCTTCATACTACGCATTTATTCATACATACGAGCTCATAAATGGAAACTACCCAATACACACTCTTCTTAAGCTTTATTACATGCGACAGGCGCGGTATGAACGTTTGCTGAGAGTACTTTTCTTATTGAATACGTGGTATGGCGACTTGCGATAAAGCTATGCACGGAATTATGATGCTAAACGTTACGGGAATAAAACTGAATGTTCTGAATAAATTAATGTAAGTTTCAGAGGCTCAATTTTCCTCCTCATTCGCCGTATATTATAGAAGCGCCTAGAGATATTTAACAAACAAATCAATACTTGAGTGATTTGTTTGTAATAATTACAATTTTGTTGTTCTTATAGAATCAAAAGAGTAGGTATGTATTTAATATTAATTGTATTAATAAGCTTATATAATATAAGGTATGTAAAGAAGTATATAATAAGTACATAAGAAGTATATAATAAGTATACCTACTTATATAATGAGGCTTGAAGATTTTCACCTAACGTGCAAAAGACTAAAGCTTTTTGACGCTTTCACACTAGCGTATTTCGACGCGTATACACTCATAATTATACGTGTGTAAGAGCTCGGATACGCTCGTTTTGCGCGTCTTTTGCGAGCGTAGACGCGCTGCTACGCTGGTATACGCCCGAGCCGCTTACGACTTATTTTCACACCGCACTGAGGCGGACAAAACACGAGCGCTTGGCGCGTATGCGCGAGTACACGGTCGTTTGTTTTATTGTAGTTCGCAATACAACAAATACAAAACGAGGGTAAAGCGCGTCGAAAATACGCAGGTCTGAAAGCGCCCTTAGCGTTCTCGCTGTATGAGTTGACCAACAACTAAAACGAACAAGAGATTGATGATGATTATGATGGTATATAACTCTATTTCTCGTTTACATTTGCTTATATATTCTATTTCCTTGCCATCTGCTATATACTCTTCCAATCACGATCTCTAAGCAAACAATACTCTTAGGCATTAAAGACTAGGCCCTTTTTGAAATCTAGATACATATAAAACAATAAAGAATAAATTAATTAAAGTTCTATTAACATTTAATGGCGAGAAAGGACACAGCCTGTTTCTTTCAAATAACTTTTCAAGAAAGTGTTTTATTATGAAACTCAAAAACCCCTATTTTGAAATGGATTAAAATTCTGAAAGCGCTCGAGGCAGCTTTTTGTAAATAAACTTTTCTTTAGAATTTTATGTTACGAATGATTTGGGAATTCGAGTAATTACAAATAAGATTTTAATAAGGACACATCAATTACGTCCATGAAGTTCACACATGACGTATTGGTATATTCATATCATTACCTAAGTACATGTGACGGGGTATAGCGGTTCTAATACCTAGCGTTACGGGGAAATAGAAATGAGTGAATTTGAAAGTACGCGTCAAGTTACCATCAAGCAACTGGTGTTTTGAAGTGCCATAAATAGGTTACTCAATTGGTGTACCATGTTATGACGATGACGTCATCAAAGCTTTTTTTTCACAACGACCACCCGTTTATTCATTTCATAAAGGAGCTTTGCTCGTGAGCTTCGATGTGTCTATAACCTCCTTTAGATGTGAGTGCTTGAAATGAGATCACTTTCGGATGTTGTTAGCGTATAATTGATGTTAAAAGTTGTATGAAATACAGTTTTTGTCATCTTCAAAGAAAAACCTTTATGCTCGATAAAAGGTTACCCCCACTCGGCCCGGTTTCCAAAGAATTCCTTTCAAAGAGACCAAATCTGCATTTAGAATAAACATTTGTAAGTTAATAATGTTGGTTATGCAGTTACAAATTTTTTAGTTAGTGACTGTCCCGCTTTTGGAGTGGTTAGTGAGATTGACTATTGTGCCAGAGGTCGTGGGTTCGGTTCCCTTCCCAGAATAAATACATAATTGTGTGACGAGCACAAGTATTTGTTTCGTGTCTGGGTGTAAAAAATATCTATATAAGTATACATGTTTGTGTATATGCATATACCTTTTAACAGCCGTCTGACTATTGTAATACAACCTCTCCCGATGCCTACTTTTGGTTCAGATGGCCGTGTGTGGGGGTGTCCCGACATAAAACAAAATATAAAGAGACACTTATTGTATCATAATAGTATAATTTGGGACTACTCACACAACACTGTCCCCAAACTGGACAGACCTTGAATTACGGTAACGAAATAACTTATAACATATATACACTTTCATATATGTGTACAGTTGTATCATAATACCCAATTTTACATGTAGAAACACCATGAAAACAGTCGTATTGGTTATACAAATATTTTTGTTCTGAGTTGGTATCGAAATTGCAATCTTCTGTTCAACATTTAGAATTTCAAACCATTGGACCATCAGCCGAAATATAGCCTTTTTTGTGACGTTAACAAAATCAATCAACATTTTATCCAAACCCTAAACTCGCATAATACAGGTTGTTCTCGAAAACGAAGTCAACGAAAAAGTTAGGATTTAATTGTTTTTTTTATAGGGACAACTTTTTAATTACGAAACTTTCATTAGGTTCCAGGAAGAATTATTTACATTCACTTTCTGCTTTGTCTTTAATCAATGTCACGTTAACTAGGGAAACTCCATCGAGCTACAATTGAATGTCAGAAACTTTTGAATCAGGTGAAAGATATCCGTTAGAGTTAAGCCTTGGGATCCTTTCTTCGTCAAGATAATCTTATAGGGTTGTTGTCAAAAACATATTTTATAACGCTCATAGAAAAGCTCGTAAGCCTAAGTTATAATAGATCTCTTACTTCAAGATAAGATAAGTTTCCAGTTCTCTTAACTTTATAGATGATTTACGATATGCCGCTATATCGACATTGTAATGTCTAGGCTACTTCTCACTTGCGTGTATATGAATGAAATAAGTACGAACAATACTGCCTGGCGCACCCTGGACATTACGTCTAATCCTTTCACGATCAACTATCGTTAAGACGAAGAACAAGGCACGCTTCTTGAACCGATCTTGATTTCTTGAATCGATAATGTAGATTCTACTAAGGAACATTGTTATAGATACTAGTACTTAATAACGTGGATGGTTACGTTTTTACCGAAGCCATTTCAAAAACGACGAAATAAAACAAATAGAGGGGAAGAAGGCTTTCACCTTAACCAAGGCTCCTTAACAACGGAGATACGAAACAAAGCATGGTAATTTAATCACTTACGTAGCCATAAGGAAAATTAAATGGAAAAATATTTTTGTGGAACTTGTCATTGTTCTTATTTATTACATTGCTAACGACTTAACCATTATCTTAAGTGCTAATATTCTATATCGAATGCCTGAAAATTGGATAGATGGATCTAACAAAAATATTCAATGACGACATTTTGAGTCTTTTTAAAAAAAATCGTTTGTTTTGACATATGAAAAATGTTGTATCTATTCGAAGACATGAAAATTACCTTAAGACATGTCCGGCGCGTTTTGTGGATGAAGCTGTACCGCCCAAAACGTTAAGTTAATGTGTATCAGAACTGATGCTATGTATTGCTGTTGTACATTATTGTGTTTCAAAATTAATTCATCTCTGTTGATAATTCCGGAACATATTTTAAATAAATAATGGCTTACATCACCAAACCGTTCACCATAATGGTCTGACTTGAAACTTCAGCTAGATTTCACCACTTCAAAATGAACAATCCTACGAATCCTACCTAAGTGCGAAATAGCATCTTGTAAGGATTTTTTGTAAACCTACCTTTACAGTATTTCGATCCTGAAAAAGCTACTACTTAGTGTATACATGTAAAACTACATTAAAGTAAAATATAAAAGGAACCTCATGCTGAATGCGAGTCGATAGATATTTTCTCCTCTCATTAATCATATGATGCGGTGTTATGCCGGCGATTTTCCGGTGTATAGGGCTCGTGGAGTCTGGAACTCGCATGTTGATGGATATCTATATTGCTCCATTGTGATGGTGAAAATCATGACGAGGAAATGATGAACACAAAGGTTTATAATTCATATTCTATATATGTACATATTGTACATATATATAGTCGTAACAATAAAACGTATGAATTTGTATCACTCTTTTAAGATTAACAAACAGTTGCTATAGCGATGAAGGAAAATATTTTAATGAATCTTACTGACCTTAAAGTTCTTGCAAATGTTCTCTAAGGAGCTGGCCTCAGAGTTCTCTAGAATGTTTTTTAAGGTCGTGAATAGTGAGCTTGGCGCTCTCTTATAATGTTCGCAAAGACGCTGGTCATAGTATTTTCTAGAATACTGTTTAAGGGTGTCAAGTTTGCCAATTCGTACTATCTAACGTAACAAACGCGGTCCATCAGTGCAACGATAAAGGGGCTGATGAAATTACTCCAATAGAAGAAGCCATGAAATGTAAATGGGTGATGACTTATAGATGCACCAAATCGATAATATATAGGTACCTTTGGTATATACTATGATGATATACCTGATATCTTTGCTTCATCAAACTTCGTGTGGTAACCTTCGTGTCGTTGTATAATGATTGAGATTGAGATTTATTTTTTACGTTGGTTTAAGTTTTACTTTAATGCCAATAAACAAAGGCCAAGGAAAAATTTTCAAACAATTTAGTATTCATGTACATACATATGTATATTTAGTACCTATATGTTGCGGATCGTTTATGTGTGTTCATTCTAGGTACATTGTGGCACAATCTGTGTAACCCCATTTACATCCAAATTTATTTCGCTTTAAAAAAATGCAATGGCAATTATTTTCTCGGGATATATGTATACTCGTAGCACTTAAAAACTATCACCGCTGTTTATGTATGTCAAGAATATCCTAGCAAGTTTTGTTTAGTTACCAACTATGGAGAGACGTTAGTAACAAGCGCGTCAATTCGTGCAATTAGAATTACGATAGTTACGTATTATTTATTTATATTGCGTTATCGACAATACCATTTAATTCGATCAAATCGGTCGATGGGCACTACGTACCTACTTTGCTTGCTTTAATACAAATCGGTCATCATCAGCCATTAACATACGTCAGAAATCGATGTTTTTAGTATCGTTCTTTATTACGTTGTTGCAATATTTATTGTTTGTAATTAAACCACATATTTCTGTACACTATAGTAATGTAATTGATTTAGTTAGGTATTTATTCTGTATATATTATTTTTTGCTGTGGCCTAATTGGGTTTCCCCCTAACGCAGCGCTGTCACGGTGGACACATACGAGTGTGTAAGTTAAACTGATGCACTATTTTAATCATGTATCCTATATATTTATATGAACTCACGAAACGTATATTTTGTTTATTATTATTATTTGTGACTGCGTCGTTGGTCGTGTTGGTTGCAAGCATGACTGTCGATCACGAAGTCCGGGTTCAAATCTCGGTTCTGGCACTGTTGGATTTTTCTAACATAGATTTTCTAATAGTGGATCGGAGTCTGGATATGTGCCCCACTGTATGTCAATGCACTCACCACCAATTCTATTGTGGGACGGAAACGTAACTGGTGAGACGTGGGAGTGTAATACACTCCTCTGTCTACCTCTTCGGGTATCTATCCTACTATATCTAGCTCTATAGATCACACGTATTTTTTCTAAAGTGAATACCCACTTGACTGAGACTTCTGACTCCCCATCATTCTCTATATAGTAACGATAATAATAGATTGATTTGAATAAAAACACACACTTTATAGCATTAGTGTGATAGCGGTACCGTAGCATATTTCATTCAATTCATTTAGCACTCGTTCGCAACCCAACCGACGGTGAGTTGGTGTGATCTCATGATAATAGCACTCGGAAACGTTTATCCAATTGTACTCGAGGACTGCCGGGGGGTGTCTGACTGTGATTCCAATGATTGCGTGTTGGGATGATTGTTCGTGCATAGAACTCACGAGTATGTTTATATATCATGCCATAAATATATTTTATGTATGAACAAAAATGTTAAGGCAAGATTAAGTAAATATTTGTTATGAGGTAGAAATATAATTCACAAGCTCTGACTTAGTAGTCAGGTTTGCTAACCACTGGACTAATGGATCAGTCACTTATTTTATAACGACACTTTCTTCATTGACTTCATTCTTGACTGCCTCGTTGGTCGTGTTGGTTGCGAGTGCGACTGCCGAACGAGAGGTCCTGGGTTCGATTCCTGCGTCGGGCACTACAAAATTTTCTAATTTAGATTTTCTAGTAGTTGCTCGGAGTCTGGATATGTGCCCGATATATGGCAATAGGCTCACCACCTATTCCATCGTGGGACTTAAAAAAGTAACTGGTGACACGTGGGACTGTTCTACATGCCTCTGCCTACCTCTTCGGGGATTACAGGCGTGAAGTTACTTTTTTTTACTTTCTTCATAGTAATTATTCTGAGCAGTATTAATATGTTAAAAATATGTTTTAACACTAAACTAGAAATGTGTATTAAAAAATCAATTAAAAAATATCTTAATATAAACGCAATCATATCAAGAGAGGTATTTCAATTGTGCGCGATGAATCCATTACTAAGTGAGATCATAAATAAACCTCTGATCTACGGCGATCCTAAATGGAAGAATTAAAATATTTACAATTGTAATCAAGTTTCCGTGAAATGCAATTATTTACCTTATTTCTATTAATAAGTAAATAAATATCTCGAGACATCGCCACACACGGCCATCTGATCCCAAACTAAGCGTCAAGATAACTGATAAACTACATATATATAAATAAATAATACTATAGTAAATATATACTTAAATAGATTTTTTTTCACACCCAGACACAGAAAAAATACTTGTGCTCATCACACAAATATTTATTCTGGGTGGGAATCGCACCCGCGACCCCCGGCGCAACGGTCAGGTTCACTAACCACTGCACCAACGGGCCTGCCTTATTTCAATTGATACTTAATG
>DWFO01002574.1:0-13507 GCA_018246595.1 Mimoniades nurscia nurscia | reverse complement strand
GGATATGTTGGTGCGATGAGCTGTCCATGGAATACGAAGCATGCGACGCCAGCACCACATCTCAAACGCATCGACTCGCTTCCGATCGGCAGCTTTCAAGGTCCAGGTCTCAGAGGCGTACAAAAAGATGGAAAAAACCAATGTCCGTACTATGTAACTTTTCGTACGATTTCTTGGATTGGATTTTAATTGGATTTCCAACACATGCTCGTAGTAGTAGCTCGACACATCGAATAATTAGACGAGTTTAAATGTATTATAAAAATAATTTCATATCTCAAAACCGGATTCTTACGGTGATCGTACAGTTCACTACAGTATTGTTCATTTACATAATAATGAGTACAGTGCCGTTAATTTACATAATAATAATTGAAGTTTAATGCGTCGGTAACGTTTCGCGGCGACGGTGTTTTTCTTAGCCGGCGACACAGCGGCCCTCTATTGATTAGTTCACCATAAGTGTTGAAATTTCACTGAATAATAATAGTACATATGCCTACATTATAATATCATAAATTTTATTTCGGAGAATATTATACTCCGACGCATTCTACTGCAGTTATTTTGGTGAGTAATAATTTTGAAGCGAGTATTTCAGTAGTGAAAAAACCCATCAGGTCCGTAAGAATAGTGATATTAGGAGCTCGCGGTTCTCTGGGCACCGCGTTAGAAACCCGGCATGACGGTATAATGATAACAAGTATTGACGTGATTTGAAATTGTGATGAAACTGCGTGGCTCCATATCTCCACAATGTTAGGGTTAACATTATGAATAAGATTTAATTCAATCCTACAAAATCTTATTTTAGCATAGTATTTTAGCTGTTAACACATGAGATATGAGAACTTTGAGGTAGTTTAACAAGACGAACTTAAGACGTTCCTCGAATAACAATCCAGAAATATAACTGACGCGCATTTTGTGATAATTTATAATTGAGTGCAGTAATCGTGACTTCCTCTTTAAGTACTAATTAAATCTGTCTAGTTAATCTAACATAATGAAGTACAATTACCGACTGATATATGTAGAATTACATCTCCAGGCAGTTGCTGACAAAATATGTGCAATTGAAGAAAATGTCTTTGGTCTTTTAAATTTATTGCCGAGACTGTCTCTATGGACAACGTCTATGCTCAGCCTGTTATTGGTAAGTAATATTAAAGAATATCGGAGATTAAACATGTTGTTCGACTGTTGTTATACATGTAAAGAAAAAATTTCATTTTCTTAAAACATTATGTACAAGATGTAAAAAAAACATATATTTGCTTAAAAAAGTATTTACATGTGTATTTTTTAGATGGCGTGAGTTCTGGCAGCAAACGCGCTGATTATAGCAGCTGTCGGCAGTTGTCAGAACTCCATCATTATATTTTTGACTGAATAGAATTTGTTAAAAGGGAATTGTACATTTATAATTATTAAACTTAGTTCTAGTTTCTCGTTTTTCAGAGCAACATAAGTGTTACCTAAATCATTACAATTCCTTGGTAGCTTTAAAATATCGTATTATATATATTAAGATATTTCTCTATGTACATATTTGTATATGTATATTCTTGATACATGCCATATAAATAAATACCTATACCATTTCGTATCTAGCGTGTGCAGTGCTCTCTCCGTAAAGACATATTTTGTTATAAGAAAATGTACAAGATAATGAGTTTCAACAAATACATTACAATTATAATTACTTATAATTACGAGTCATCTTTAGTACCTTAAGATCACTTGCCTTTTCTTTTATTATTTTCTTAGTGCCTGGTGTGTGTCAATAAGCTCACCCCCATTCCATATCGGGACGTAAACGTAACTGGTTTAAACTGAAGGTTCAAACTGAAGTTTAACTACATATTACTTTACTTGGTTACAGCAATTGATCTTATCGGTAAATGACATTCTCCATGGACCGGTACATAATATTCAAAAACCAAATTTGTATGTTTCATTTCAAAATACGGTCACATTGTTACTGAATATGTCTGTTCCATATTTAGCAGTTTTTGTTTTAAACTTTTAAGTATCATGTTAGGAAAGTTTGCCTTGCCTAAATTTATCTATTTGCTTAGTGTTGGGTACGACACGCCCAACCTTGCCCTGCATTGTTGAACTTGGCTTGGATTGTGTGTAATTAGTCATAAAATTCTATGTCTACATATATTAATATTATCCTTATCTGTCTAAAGAACTGCTGTTTCAATGAATATTAATTATTACGGACAATATTTAATTGTTAATTTATGGGTCGAGTGGTTAATTTAATTTAAATATAAAACCACAATAACTCTGAAGGTTGTTAAAAGTGCAATCGGCGGGAGCTCATAAAGATGGACCTCGTATAGGTTCGAAACTACTCGGACCACCTCGGGGTGGTGGTTATTCGGATAACCAAACGTGGGTCGGGAAGGCTTATTTCTTAGTCACTCCTTAGATGAGTTAAAAATTACGATTGTCAAACTAAATATTAAGTTTTATCGCCACGTTTCATGCCCTCGCATATCTGCCCTTCATCTTCTCCAACTGTTCAATAGAACAGGAGAGCCTCAGTTTCACCCTTTTCTAAAACAATGGGCTCGCTCTCAATTTCATGGAACATGTAAAAAAATTTATGAAAAGTGGGAGTACTACACCTACCCATTCAGGTAAATAGGGGCGTGATTTTACGTTATATTCATAATGCGGTTGCATTCATGTTTCGCTTAAATGGAAATATCCTTGATATACTTTCACTTGTCATTCATATACTTAACGTTTATCAATTAGGTATTGAGTTTGACAAGACAGTCGATACGATAACTTTGATGTCGTTTCAATGTTTAATACTTAGATATGAAAATGGTACGCATTTATCTAGTGCAACAGCTTGAGATCAATATGCCCGACACACTTCAGAAAAACCCCCATCATTGTAATGGCAGTAAGTAATGCCTGAACTGAACCTGACACCGACTCCAAAAATAACAATAATTGTACCCTATATTAATTATCGTAACAATTTGATTGAATTCATTATTTTTTTTTTACTTTTTAGTGCATTTTAATGTGTTACTTTATGAAATCGGTTTTTTGTTTTGTTAAAATTTATGTTTATAGAAGTCGGTTAAAAAGGAAGCAAGGGTCATCTGCTCTGCTTGCATCTTATATGTGTACTACGTAAGGGCGTGCAGTACCTACTCTATTTACGTGGTAACGATGGTACAGAAACAAAAATTAAGAAAGTGCCGTTCTTGTGATGCTAAAAGGAAGTAAAATTTTGATTGGTTTAAGTTTTACACCCAGTGATCCAAATTCAAGTATTGATTTAATTTTAACAATTTACAAAATCAAACACTACGTACATAAAAAAGAACAGTGAGAAAACAAATTTAGAAGTTAAAGATTTAAAAAATTATAAACCTACCGTATAATGTTTACCGTGCCGCTTAATATCTAATAAATAATAAGTTTAATTCCGACATGAAGCATATTATGACATCTTTCTGAATCCTTTTCAAACAGAGGTACGGGTACTAACTTCAACAACAGGAACTATCGTACTGATTGTTTTGCGAATGCATTCCGTCATATTAGGTTTGTTTAACACAATGTTATCACACTCGTAACTACCGTTTAGTAAATATGCTTTAAGCAAATTAAAATCATAACAAGTTAAATTATCTGCTAACATTCGGCCTGTATTGCAGACTATGGCTTTGACCCTTTTGATTATAAGAGAAGACCCATCCCTAAGGGCGGGACTACGAAGGAGTTAATGATGATAATAGCGATGATGATGAAGTAACATTATCACAGCTACAAACATATTTATTAGTATTGATAATTACACACATGATATTGGTGAAACGTGGGAGTATTCTACATTCCTCCGCCTACCTCTTCGGATATTATAGCCATGATGTTACGCTAGAATTATAAAATCTGGTCTAAATACTAAATAGATAATATAAATTATGTCAGGCCTTGATATAAAAGAAATAAAAATTTATAAACACACACACAAGTTTAATTAATTATAATTAGCAAGTGTTTCTCATAACAGCTAAAGTAGGAACAAATAGTAAAAATAAGATATGCCGTTATTATCCCAATAATGAGGTTTGACCGGAATTTTAATATTTTAAGCATTGAATCCTTAGAGTATAGAAAAGAATATAAATCCCAAAGTGAACACAGCAACAATGGAAAAGGATTTTTACTGCTAAAGTAAATTGAAAACGAGTAAGAATTAAAAAGTTATTAGAAATCGAATACGAACATGGATTATAGCATTGTGAAATTACAAGGAGTGTTGGAAACATTTTTTAAACTACAAAACATGGGGAGAAATAAAAAGCGTAAGTACGTACGTAGATGAGACATTTGCGACGTCATATTAAATATGGTTCAGTTATGCTGAAGAGATAAAAAAAGGTTGGAATAAGCAATTAAGAGAATGTTTTACAGTTTTTAGAACGACCCCAATGATACAAACTGTTTTTTCCAATACTAATGTTACATGGATTGAGGCAAAGTGCGATTTAAAAGTGTTCTAAAACTTTTAACCGCCTTACCTGAAATTTGTACATGTACCTAATACCAAAGAAACTAACGACATGTTAAAAATATCGTCCTTATAGGAATTATAAACGTTCAAATTATAATAAATCCTGTTCATGTCACTGCCAATGATTATCATGAGATCTGCAGCAAGTCGAAATTTTGTCCAATTCACTGTCTATTGCAATTATTGCATTGCAAAATTTCTCAAGTGTAATGTTGTTGACTTTTAGATAATCTGTGTATATACGATAAAGAGATATAAGAGATATAAATAAGAGAATATAGTTTTTGATTTCTGCTAGAAAACGAAAATTAAATATATAAAGAAGGAAGAAGAGTATTTTTCTAACGTATGACACCATCCCGCCAGGAAGGGTAACGATATACACCTATGTCCTATGTCCAATATTTTTCAACTTTTCAACGTATCTTATGTTCCTGCTCATGTGTGATTTGCAACAGGGTGGTTAGCGCATTATATATAGATAAAAATAATTATTCTTATTGTTTTAATATCATCATGCCAGGTCCCTTACGGGTTAGGCAAAGAATTCCGAGTGCCAAACTTTTAATTTCTCCATCAATCAGTACTTAAGTATTTAGTCAAAATAGGTGGTCCTAAGTCTCCCCAGACAACGGCGTGCAGTAACATTCGAATTACATTGAAGGATAACTTAGCTTAATATGGGAATTATCGTCATGATTACAATCAGCCTGTCTAAGCCCACTGCTGGGCGTGGGCTTAAATCGATTAAAAATGTTTTTAATTCTTGTTCTTGAATAAATTGTGGTTATCATTGAGGATCGTAGTATTCATATTATCGTAGTATTCAAGAAATGACTCCCCTTAAACATTATTAATTAAATATTTCAAACTTTCGTAGCATCAATGATTATCAAGCTATATAATTTACGTTTTAATATACGAATTTCATTTTAACAAATGTAACCTAAATATTTTGAAATTGTTAATTGAAATATAATTACATATAAGTACTTACTCGTGAAGTTTTCTTAGAATACTAGGCGCAGATTTCTCCAGCAATGTTTTGAACGACTTACTATCAGATTATTCTGACGGTATCTCGATGAACATGATGGCGTGTAAAATTTTGAAAACATAAGATATTCGTTTTATCAATATTAGGTTATTAGGTAAACTTTCACAATCATTGAAATACTTATTTTATATTCATTGAGATATTTGACATCGATACACTCGTAGAGTAGCTGCTAACACAGATACCATGTGAATGAAATGTATTAGCAAATGTGCAACTCAACGTTGAAGCCACATCGAGACTGGTCGCTTACTTCAGATCGGTAATAAAGAAGAACAGTAAAATATGTGGAGAAAACGTAAGATTTCAAATATCTACGAACGATGATAACACATGCTACGTCACAGCGTAGGTACTTGTGATATTAAAATTATTGTTTGAAGTATTCACGCTACCAAACTCATTAAGGAGCGTTTGTACTACTGTTTCAAGTACCTACTTCAAATTCCCAATGGTGTTTTACATATTGTAAGTATGAGAAGTTAAGTGTTTTATTTTATTTAATAGTCTTTTTTTTTTTAATTATTCGTTAGAGTTCAGTTCGTATTTTGAAGAGCTTTTGAAGAGCGAGTGTATTTGACTAATTCACCTGGCGCAATGTCTTTTTGCACTTTTAGATCTTAATGAAAAATACCAGCTGGTCTAGGTCCTAGAACAATCGTTATCATTATCATGCTCATCACCAGCCTATTCCGATCTACTGTTGGACATAGACCTCCCCTGAGCGGTCAACCCCTCGGGGGAGGGGTTGACCGTTGAGATTGACTGTATCTTAAGCAACTCGGAAGGCTTCCTCCAGTACTCTAATATTAAATTATTTTTGATGATATACCGCTAATACCGATACCGCCTCGTTGGTCGTGTTGGTTGCAAGTGCGACTGCCGAACGGGAGGTCCTGGGTTCGATTCCCGGGTCGGACACTACTAAATTTTCTAATTTAGATTTTCTAGTAATGGCTCGGAGTCTGGATATGTGCCCGGTATATGGCATTAGGCTCACCACCTATTCCATCATGGGACTTAAAAGTAACTGGTGAAACGTGGGAGTGTTCTACATTCCTCTGTCTACCTGTTCGGGGATTACAGGCGTGAAGTTACTTTTATACCGCTAATGCTATGTTGGGCTTTCGTTGAGAATATTTTCTATTGTTGAGAGTAGTTGCAGCAGTGTCTAAACCTTGTTTGTTAAATAATTACCTACTTTATTGTTTATTTGTTGTTTCAGTAAAGCTCTGTTGTTTTAAAGTTTTATAAAAATATACTGCTAAGTCAATCTGTTGTCTTTATCGAAGATTTGCAAGCACGACTGCTGCTTAAGAGGTCCTGCATTCAGTCCCGGGTTCGACAAAGTCGACTAGGCCTTCCTAACATGAATTTCCCACAATTGTATTTATGCAGTGTATGCACAATTTATGCAGTGTATGGCAAACGGCTTACCATGGATTAAATGAAACACATAACAGGCATCACCAATTAAACGTTATTGTACTACACTTCTTTACTTACCCTTGTTATTTTTTTAAGTCAAACAACCGGACAATTTCCTGTGTATCAGCTCTGTGACAGTTCGTAGCAACGAAATGTGACCAAAATTTACGTTTTCTTAATTGACTATGTGGGATAGACGGATAACGTGAAATAATAATACCGATAATGATTTATCTGTGATTTAATTTCTCTGTGCTAAAGACGGCTCCTGCATCACGTCGTCAGACTGTGTCAGTCAACTGCCTAACAAAGATGTTCTTCAGTGAGGGTGACACGTCGTTGGCGAAGAATTATTACATACTTTATTTAAAATCTTAAGCGATTTTATTTTTTTGTACTCATGAATTTAATGTACTTATTTATGTGTGTTTAAATTTAATATCAGAAAAAATAATTTGCAAATTTTGTAATCAAATAGCTCAACTCGTATAGTATTTTTTTGCAAAATTCTCATATGACTGTATCAGTCTATTGCTGGACAGGGGTCTCACCTAAAGAAGTTTTGTCCATCACCCAACCCCACGCCTGAACACGCAAGTATGGGATCGTAATTTAATTATCGCATCAATACAGCATCTACCCCCACTATAAAACATAATGAGTGAAATAAAACACAATGATATTATGATAATAAGGTTTTTGTTCGATTAATGCTAGTTTTACAATAAGATTACTTTACCATTCTCCTTACGAATAGAATATCAATAAGTATGTCCACAATGTACAATATGTAAGGTATGTCTTAACGTTAAATTCTGAAAACAGTCCACCGGCCGCCGGCCGCAAGGGCACTTTGATACGTCGTTGAAACTATCTAGATCAAATAACAAATATCCGATAGCCAGCCACATCTATCACTTTACACGTCAATCAAACACGACACGAGCTTTTTTAGTATAAAAATACATTTACAATGGTAAACACGTGCATTTGATAAGAGTGTACTCGTAAATATTGATAAAATCTTATAAATAATCCTGTTACATCTCATAACATGTTGAAGGCTTTGTGCGTGACGAGCTGAGACTTGTGACGTAGTAGCCTTAATAATTGTGGCACTTCGATTGACTTCCACCAATCGATTCTACCGCTTTGCACTATTATGCGAAGTAAATATTTTTTAATACACATCCAGGTCTTACAATGGTTTATTAATATCATTGTTTTAAGTTTTAATTTGATTGTAATCTGTTTGTTTTTTGAGAAAAAAACAAAAATTGAAAACTCAATCGAAGGAAAGCTGAAACTACAGGTATTACATCCAAGACATATGAAAGTTTAAAAAATATGTTCCGTTCTAATTCAATTTTAAACAATAGCGTTTAAAATGTTTTATGTCAGTAGTTTTTGTTGTTTTAATAACTTCATTTACATAACCGTAAATATAATGCATTCAATAGAAATTATATTTTTTGTAAACTATTCCAATACACGATTATTGTACATAACAGCCGTTATATAAACATGCAACTGTTTTTATAATTATACAATACAATAAGGTAGAATATAATAAGGTACAATATAATAAGATCGATTTCTGGATATCCATAATTTATGACAAAGACACAGGATACATTACTCTTAATTTTATAATATAAATATGGTAGATTCATTGTTTAAATTGATTCTCTGAAATTACGTTTAGAATACAATGAAAATATTAGATTCTTAGCACACGCCAAGTTCAAAAATAGCGTAATTGTACAACCAAATAATTAAATCAAATAATATTATTACCGATTGTATAACAATATATTTCAGCAATTCCAGTAATGTCCAAAAAGCCAGAAGTTATCCGAGCTTCTCGCTCTCGCGTACGTTCTGCCAGGATTGATTTAAATAAAAAAATAGATGTAGATGTCCAGAAACCGACAATATACATAATATATGCTAGATTTACAAGAAATAGCAGATAATGAACAATATAATAGAAGGCTAGAGTAAATGGCGTTAAATATTTGTAAATAATATTTTACAGTTTAATCATACAAAGGTAATGTATTTTAAATTACATGCATATGAAGGTTAGATCGAAAGTAACATTCAAGCAAATCTATTTCAAATTTTTCATACAATGATATAGAAAATTTTGATACGTTTGATAATTAATTTAAAAGTAGAACGCAATAGTTCTATCGTTCACGTATTCTGGATATCACAAACTGGTAAAGCAATAATAAGGTAACAATAAATTAATGTCAATGCATATTGAACTCGTGCGACATACAGTCAATAAATGTATTCTTGAGTCCAATATGATTCGAAATCATCATATTATCATAAACATCAACCTATTTGTATCTCCCTGCTTAGCACGCATCTCCTCGCAGAATGAGCAGAGACCAGCTCTACGTTTGCCAATCTTCAGCATAAACAACTTTTTACATACCTACATGGCTACAAGTAACATGAGCTTTCGTAACTATTTTTGTTATTTAATTTTTGTTTAACGTCCTTTAAAGTCCTTCATTTACGAAACTTGCAACAAATAAATTAAAAAAAAAACAAACAATTTGTAAATATATAGGTACATGTAAGTTGTATGAAAATTAAAAAACAGATGAAATTCATTTTTTGTCAATTTAAAGAAACAATTAAATAGAAAAACGTAGTTGGTTTTATTGTTTAAAATTAAAGAGATTACCAAACTATATTAACTTTTCTCTTGTAATTACGTCATTAATTCCAACCCATACCTATACATGTTTCTTGTTTTATATTTCATCAATTTATGATATTATGCTAAAAATTACTAAGATTACAATAAATTAATAAATACATAATTTAGAACGCATGTTGAATTTAACCATGTAAGTAAAGAAACATCACAAAAATCAAGTAAGCAATATGTTACAAATATTATCCAGCCAAATTGAAAAGATTAAAATTTTTGGTCATCAATCGAAACGAAAGCAAACTTTACGTGTACCATCAAGATTACCCAAATTAACTCATGAAAGAAATAGCCTACATCGTCCTGTCTCATTTTACCACTCATACATTTAATTATTGCTTTGTCGATATATTCCAAAGAATGAACCGTACTTTCAATATAAATATAAAAATAATTATGTGCCTCTTAAATACGTCATCATCTTGTCCTCGCGTCTGTCATTACACTACGTTATCAAAGAAATCATTACCACTACACAGTTCCTTACTAGCTCGTGTAAAACGTTCACATTATTTCCATTAAATTACTGAACATTATTAACTAACACTGCAAATTAATATTCATCCATTACGTTATATGCTAAATTATAAACCTATTTTGGAAAATCTAGTGTTTCATAACTTCGGTGTATTCGTCGAATATGTATGTCTTCGACTTAAGATAAGGGTAGGACCTCTGTAGATTTAAATCGGTCACCGTCGAAATCTCTTTAACCAGAAGTGGGAATTAAAATCTTGCCTCCGCCGTAGTCTATATCTGGAGCTACTCATAACGCTGTTTACTAGAACCTCGCAAAATTATTTAAGGGAAAATACCGCATCGATTGGTAGCGATTCATCACCAGAAATGTACGAGCGCCGTGATCTGATGATGATTGAGTTAATGTCAAAGGATATCTAAGATACTTATAAAATATTGACACAAGATTAAGGCAAATGATATAAGAGTGATAAATGTGGAAGAAGCATGTCAGATCTGTAATGATAAAGATATTTGGCACTCGGTGCTCTTTGCCTTACCTATAAGAGACTTGGTGTGTGACAGCGGGGTAGTAAAAAAATATAAAATATTATTACTTTAAATAACTTTATCCGGCGAATCAAGAGAATCAAGTAAAATGAAATGACTGACTAGCTTAGCAATGAAGAGGTAGGCAGTAAACTCAAATCGTATCGCAACTGAACGGCCAATCGTTATATGTAGGTCGCCGTGTCAAGCCAATTGTAACGAGACAACATAATCTAAGGAAGTACAGTTGAAATTATCACTAGCGTTCTACAATATAAATTAATTCGTAAAACTACGCAGACTTTATCGTATTACTATATAAATTGCCCAAACTTAAACGTTTTTATTTTTACAAGTAAGGTACGTTGATAGAGTTGCTGATTGTCGGAGCCGGTGACTTCCAACATGTACAAAACCTAGACTGACTGAGAGTGCACCGAGAATAAGCAAGGTCTATTAATCGCACCCAAACGCACTCATCGCCTGTAAACGTCATAGATGAAAATATCAAATATTGGTTTACGTTATTTACATTATTTAGTAATATACTAAATTATGTATGTTTACCTCATTACGGGAATAGATTGCATGCGAAATTATACATTCTGCAATCATACGTAATATATATAAAAATACATTTTAGTTCTACTTGAGGCTTGTACGAGTTGGATAAAATATATGTATATTCTGAATCAATTGTACTTTTGTATACTCTAATAAAAACATAAGTTATCGGGATATTGTTAACGTAAATGAAAAAAAATACAGCTGTTTAATTAAATTTTTTGAAAAAAAAACTCCGCAAGAACCAAAATTAATACGGCATGACGTCATTCCCGTAAAGGCACATAGACACTATACATAAATACATCTAACTTAAGAACAATAATCGTTTATATATTACATAATGTACAATAATCCGTTGTAATTTACGTCGGTACCAGCGAGTACATTATTTAATCTGTGGATAACTATCACAATCGGCAGGGAGCCTGGACAAGCACCTTAACTACAATTTATACGGAAATCCAATATTTCCCAAATTCATAAAACCGTATTCCGGCGCCGAAATGTTATAAACATTTTTGTTATTCTGGTTATATCTATATCTTGTTATCCTCTAAACATGATAATAGTTGAAATTACTTAATTTTCCACTGAGTACATAGGTACTTACAAAATAACAAAAGTTTTAGGTCGTAACTTTTCTAAACTTCATCAAATAAAGTTCGAATTGTAACTTATCAATGCATTTCTTAACCGAAACAGCAAATCAAAATGAACTATGTATAAAAAATCGGCGCCGAAAGCAAAGTTTTATAAATATTTTTAAATACTTCAAAGTTCTCTGAACATTCTCTCAACCACACTCGAAGTCACAGTATAACACGCAGAAATCAACAGGCACGCGCGGGCTGCTCCGCACTGCCCCTCCGCGGTTTCACGGACAGTAACGAAGCTATCACTAAACGAGCCTAACGCCTTCTTACGGAAGATGATGATAAAATAACACAAATACTTTCCTGCAATGAATACCTTACCGTTACGTCATTACAGCTATGTGCCTAGTTAACTTCTGCGAGTTACAACTACGGGATAAAAGAGTTAACTCAAACGATTGCAACAACGAATATTGTATACACAGACCGGTTTAAGTACATATGTATGTAGGTAAATAAGTGAGATATAATATTCATGACAATATAAATTTAAAATATTTTAACAACGAAGTTACAGAGTTTATACGATCGCTTAGAATGGTGACTCATTCGTGAAATTATCGCAGTAAAGGGCAGAGTGAATCAAACACGTGACAGGTACAGAGCTAAATATTATTGTGACGTTAATATGTATATTGTTGCTGTGCTATAGTTCTTTAGTTGCTAAGTAAAATAACGGAAACCTTGCAAGAAACCAAACACATTCCGCATGTCTCATTTGATAAAAACAAAACAGTGTTCACAAGTCTCCATTTACTGCGACAATGTTGTAACTTTTGCGATCGTGTTTGAGCTTTAAGGGTAGTAGCGTAACACTGTGAGGTTGCGGAAATGCGGAGGCGGCGAGTGCTAACTTTGTAGTCACACGGACGATGAGTTTCTCCTTCATCTTTCAATAATTCATAACTATATACATTTCACATTTAAACGTCAGTTACAATTAATTTCTACAATTTTATTATCAATGCAGTTTGTGCCCCTTGTGCATTATTATTCGCGGCACATCTTTCTGTACTACCGTTTTTTGGCCATAAATTTCGAGTAAATATTTTTATGTAAAATATTTTTTGCATTCTTTTTCACAGCCACTTTAATTAATTGCAATAAGAAACCAAGGAATATTAAAAAAAAAACACGACCGATGAAGAAAAAATTGACCGCCGATGTGACATGTTCAATTCATCATACGGTATTGATACGGTACCAATAAAACTGCTGAAACGCCGCACCACGTGCACGGGCTATCTTACGCAATTTTTACAACGTTCATTATTGCAACGGCAGTGATCGATCGGCAAAAAGCACATTTCATACGTTCGAACTTAATCCTATAATCCATTAAACTTCTCACGAGTGTTCCCAAACGAATAATTCATAAATTTGGCAAACGACAACCAATCCGTCGGCAGGAGCATTGGTACCGTGCCGGCTTGTAAGATGACGTCTCATCGTCTAGGCGGCGGCGACGCGGCGGCAGGCCGGCGGGGGGCGCGGGGGGCGCGGGG
>DWFO01002573.1:0-13507 GCA_018246595.1 Mimoniades nurscia nurscia | reverse complement strand
GTGAAACGTGGGAGTGTTCTACATTCCTCTGCCTACCTCTTCGGGGATTACAGGCGTGAAGTTACTTTTTTTTATATGTAGACATTACAGTCTTCCACAAACACGGAAAATATAATGTGTTATTTATTTTTATTATATACAAAACATTTTTCTCGACCCTTTTACCATTCTATTGTTGAAACATGGGTTTCCTCTCAGAATGGAAGCGTTAAGTCTGCCATGCTGGCCAATTATTAACATTAATTAATTATATTGACTGCCTCGTTAGTCGTGTTGGTTGCATGTGCGTCTGCTGATCGGAAGGTCCTGACTTCGATTCTTAAATTTTTCTAATTTAGATTTTCTAGTAGTGGCTCGGAGTCTGGATATGTGCCCGGTATAGGCAATAGGCTCACCACCTATTCCATAGTGGGACGTAAACGTGAGATTGTTCTACATTCCTATGTCTACTTCTTCGGGGATTATAGGCGTAATGTTACGTAATTATATTAATTACATTTATATAAACGTCACGTTAGACGTATAATCCGCGAAGAGGCAGGCAGAGGTATGTAGTACCCACGTTTCACCCGTAGATTATATAAATAAAAACTGATATTAAACGTTGAATTTTTGAAATTATTATTTCTAAAAAAAAAAAAAAAAAGACGACAAAGAGAAAAATTCATTTACAACAGCGTCATTAAGATATTTCTTAAATATACATATTATTATGTACTCTCATGTTCATCCATTCAGTTAATCCTAACATTTGTGACTACCATAATATTATTAACGAAAAAAATCTGAAAGTTCTACGGCAACACGAAAATAAACTATTTAATCGAATGTATTGCCCAATGCTTACCTTGCACCTTACACAAATTTAATTTGTTTCAATGCGTAGACCATCAATAAAAAAAAATTGATGTATTATTTTTCTTTCACTCTATTAAACGAAGCCAGATTAAAGAGTGGTCGTTGCCATCTGCGCTGGGCTTGTTAATGTGATACGAAACGTGGCAAGCCCTCAGAAAAGATATAAGAAATATGACCCTAATTTTCACAGGAAATTGAACTTACCTTGTCATGGAACGATTTATATTGTAGACATGCCCTGGGTACGGTTGGCAGAAAAATGAGTAACGCCTTAGGAACTGCTTGTAGGTACTGAGAGCCGACAACTGATGAAAACCCAGCCTCCCTTAGGCGCCCGATCATTTATTTCTTCAAGTTGTAAAAAGTAACGAGATATATTATCTCTATGACTGCCTCTCCTTTGTTCGAACTTTTTACGCTGTCCTTACAAACATCTGGTATAATTCTCGCCTACGAACGCCTTAACTTTAATGCCAATTGAATATTTGTTGAATCTATTTTAAGGTCAAGGAATAACTTGTAGAATATATCTCTATCCATTGACCTGACCTGGTATTTCCTACATTCCTTACTCTCTTCAAGCTCTCGCCGGTTTCGCAGACCTCTATCTTCCCCATAACCCAACGTCTGACCTATTTGGCCAAGGTTTTCCTTTTATTGTAACTCCTATGAACGTTAGCATATTAAGTACTATAGTATAATCGTTCCTCAAATAAAGTAAACCATTTCATAATTTCCTTGTTTAGTTGGCCATTTAGCTTCAGGTTATTTTGATCATGACATGATCATATGTAAACTATATACATATATTCATACTTAATGTGAGAAGCATGATGCAAATTTAAACATTGCAACAATTGAGGACGTTAAATGTTAGTGTGTATTACCAGTATATTCCACTGTAATGGAAAATATAGATCCTATAGAAGATGTAGAAGTACTATGTTGAATACAATTTTTAGTGCTTTATTCATAATAATATTCTCTGTAGTCGGTGGTAAAGGAAAACGTTGTGAAAAACGAGCGTATTGTCTCGAGCTCGATCGGGGATGACAATAACACCCACCCCATTATGCTGGGGGAAGAAAGGAATATTTTCTGGACCATCGCGGCTCTCGCCAATCAGGGATAGTAGACACTATTAAAGCTAAAGAGACGCATTCAAATTCGTCGAAGGATACAAAATCCACTCTATTCCGCCAGCGGGTGACAATACTGGAGATAATTTATTATAAAAAAAGCAAAGGTAAATTATCTGTACAACGACAGTGAAGTACAATCTCTGTACAATCAAATGAAGGGATATTATTGAGAACATAAATGATACTTATATGTATGTTACACTAAGATATGGTCAGTGACGGCACATCGACACCCACAAACTTATTTCAGCAAGGCGCTCATAAATTTTCACACAATCTGAACCAGCGTCGCTCTGGGAGCGCGCTCGGGCGAATTTTTTATTTTATTTTAACGACCGTACGCCATCTCGAATTTTCTATTCGCGCTTATCATTTTTGCAACCGCTTGCCAAAATTGATGAAATATTAAAGGGAAAAAAGAAATAGAAAAATTTCGTCATCCTTATCTTGCGCTGTTCCCGACTGATTTTTGATCTCTGCAGTATGCTTGTCTTCTCCCTTCCTCCCATTATCCGTTATCTAGACATTTACTGTCTTCTTATTTATATCAACCATAATACAATCCAAAGTTTCGCGTCTTCTTCCCAATGCCTAATCTTTATCTTAGTCATATATCATCAAGAACAGTTTCCAATTCATCTGTTATAAAATGTCCTCCTAGCTTTACAATAATTAGAAAAATTTCATTACAAAAAAGGAATGTTTATAACAAATTTCCTTAACAGTAAAAAGATACGAGTTAGTTTAGAAGGAGAAAAGCCCAACAAAACCCTACAATCAAGAGGGTGGAGTACCCATCTCTTATTTTATAATCCCGCCACTCCTCGCCGGGCTGTTTAACATGTTGCCAAGTTCCACAACTTCAATATTTATTCACGTAGTATATTTAAGTATTTATATCATTATATATTTTAATTTTAGTCCTATATATAAATGTTTTCTATATTTTTATTTGGCAAACAATATTTTTTACACCTTCACGCCTGTATTCGTCAAAGGGGTACGCAGAGGAGCGTAATACACTCCCACGACTCACCAGTTACGATTTAAATACGAAGAATAATATTGATTAACATAATGAACGAACGGATACAAAATACAAAATTGAGCGCAATTTCAGCTGAAAAACGTACCCAAGTGTCGTAGGCGAACTGATTGTGCTTGCGGATTCGTGGTGATTGTGTGCTATTGACCTTTGCGGGACGTGGAGGCGGATTGGATTCAGCATGCAAATTGCATACCAGTCGCTATTAATAGCCGATCAATGTGTCAATTTCCGTGTGAGAAAAGTAAATTTTTTTTATCACTTATAATAAAACAGGCTAAATTCCGACCCATTCAGACTTTCAGTTAACTTAAAACTTATTAAATAAAGTTTATAATTACTTTATTTTCATATATCCAGAGCGGTAATGTCGTTGAAATGTACGAATGTAATCAGATAATAATGAATTGAGGAAGAAATATTAATAGTAGAAATTAATTGCAGTAGTTATTTATAATCGCGTAACTTAGAATGTAGGTAAGTAGCAGGCGCCGGCGATATCGCGTCCGGACCTTATCACCGGGAACTCCTTACCGTTCGTCATAAATTTTATCACTCCGATGAACGGACGCAGCCGAAGACCCCCTTTTTCAGCTTTTCCTTTCCGCCAAGTTAACGAGCCGTGACCTGGCGAGCTGCGCTCCGGATGTCTACTTTTTCAGTCACACACACATCCACTTATAAAGGCAATTATACACATTAACTTTTTTAGTACTTTTTTTTATTACACTGTAAATGTAAGATTTCAATCGAATGTATATTTCGAGGACACATACAGTATTTAACACAGTTAGCTAATTAATGTAGTTTTGCGAAAACAAACTGAGATTCAAATTTAGTACATAATTCAAGTACCACCAACTGAAAGTCCGCGTAAAAGTTTTCTAAAAAACGTCCTCGTAACAACTGAAAATATCCAATAGGAGCAAAGCGATAACACTAGGGCAATTCCTGATAGGGAGACGGTTTGAGGTTGTTCCAATGTTGCCGCGCGCTGCGTCTGAAACGTCAAACGTTGCGGCGACGCGATCAGCAGTGCGAGCGCCAAGTCGGGCAGTCACTCCCGCGGCGGCCGGCTGCGGACTGCGCGGGTGGCACAGCTCTGCTAGCGAGGCTCGCGGCCGCCCGCTGCCGCCGCGGCGCACGCGCCCGCCGGGGATCGATACCCCCCGCCCCAACCACCACCACTCCCGCGGGGGTGCTCCAGCCCACACACGCATTCGTCGCGATGCTCATACTTAAGACGTGCCCCACGATTTTTTAGATATCCCCTGCAAAGAACTTAACATGACAGTAAAGACAGAATTTTTTTTTACAGGAATATTTTATTTTTCTTAATCATATATGCTTAACGTTCAATATTTACACTTATGCTAAGATAGCGTAAATTACTAAAAGATAAGACTTAACAGTTACAACCTATTCTTAAATTACGATACATACCAGTGGATTTTTTTTAAAATAAAAGCAATCAAAGTATGTTCTCAGCGACTTTGGGTATGATAGAGTTCATATACTTAAGTGATACACTCGTAATAATAAAATGTTTTATAATATAAGGATTAAGAAAACAGCTTCATACAGCTGCCCTGTTCACCGCGCGTCAACTATTGGCGTAGGTGGCACAGCGCTACGTACAGTAAGATATAAATGAATTTATTTTAGCACTACCCGGTATATGGCAATAGGCTCACCACCTATTCCATCGTGGGACTGAAAAGTAACTGGTGAAACGTGGGAATGTTCTACATTCCTCTGCCTACCTCTACGGGGATTACAGGCGTGAAGTTACTTTTTTATTTTAGCACTACATCGGGCACTGTGCGTTGACTTGGCGACGCGGATCGTAAATTATGAAACGGATAGTGAATTTTTACCGTCGTGCACTGCAGCTTCATTATTTCGTTTCAATGAATACGAGTATTTCTATTCTAAAAACTCAAGACAATTTTGCAATCTCATGATTGCTTTTAGCAAATTTATGATAAAGTATGAATATAATGATTTTACAATAGAAGCCCTGTATACAAACAGTTTTTAATTGTTACTTCGAATTATGCTAGCGTAACATTTGAACGTTTAAATTAAATATGTAACATACAAAGAAAAATATGTACATGGTCGATGTGTGGTAAAAAAAGTTAGTAATATTGTCGAAACTTAAGCAAAGCTCGCTCTCAAACGTGGGCCGTAGCAGGCTGTCCGCGTAGAGAAAGAGTTATTCACGTGCACGAATAGAAAGGCAATAAAAATTTATTGCGTGCTGACGCGGCCCGATAACGGAACCCCCTCCGACGAAACAACTGTGAAGTGATAGGTAACCAACAAAAATGTTACTCTACTTACAGGTTCAAATATTAATTATACCTTTTACTGGTAAAGTATTAAAATACATGTAAATATATGAATTAATTTCAATATTAATATGTGTATGTCGAAATTTTTAATGCAGAACAAAATATCCAACATACTTAATGAGCTATTATGTAAAGATCAAATTAGCAGGGAGTTTATTTATTATTACAATAATTCAAACTACATCTAACATTACAGACAATCAAATTGCATAAAGTTGCAAAACAAAACACATTATAAAAGGATTGTCATCATTATGAACACTTTTACATCCCACTCTTGGGACAACTTACGCTCTCGTATTATGGAGAACTCTGCGGCGTGTAAATTTCCTTACGAAAATTTTCTCCACCGTTATAGTGAGTCATATTTAATCTTAAAATCTCAGTCCTAGTTAAATTTTTTAAGACTTTCAGTGTTTTAAATTAAGTCTTATAAAATGGCGAAAACATTTTATAAAACTTACTGCGATATTTCAAATAGGTGCTTTAAAATATTCACTTAATAATGTAGTGTGAAACGAAAAATATCTATCTACCTATTGATTACATTTTAATTACTATACTGGGTCAAGGGCTAGGAACCTATTGAGTATCATTATTATTATAAATATTATATTATTATTGAATTACTGTGACAATATTTATAAACTCGAATTGAAAGTTGTTCCAGGGTCTGATAGCTTGGATTTTACCTTAACATCCTTGGGTTTGTTCTTCATCTGTGTTTTCTTAAGAAAATGAGGCCGAACTGTAGTTAGACGAACAGCTTAAAAGATAACATTTAAATTGGCGTGCGCAAAACTAACAAGACACTAAAATGAACCTTTTAAATTATACAGGATAAAGTGAGTGTTAATTAATCAGTTTCTTACTTAATAAGCGCCGAAGTACAAGACTATTGGTATAACAATTACATTGTTTAGATAAATGATTTAATACCGAGTAGCTTAAGGCTGGTTCTTAATTGCTGATCAAAGAGCAAGTTGTAGGTTTTCCTCAAGTTAATTAACAATGAGTCGGTCTTGTGGGATTTCGTACAGATAATCGTACATTTATTTTTAGATCAATTTAATTGAATGAATCATCTTGGATGTTTTGATTTTTTTCATATATTTATTGGTATGTTAACTTATTTACTTTTTATCATTTATTTTTATAAACATCCGTATAAGTATTAAATCACTATCATAGTTCCCAAAGAGAATATTTTTTACTTTCAATTTCATAGTTGAGAGTTCTACCTTGGGGTGAACCACAACGTCCTTCCTGCAGAGTCCAAGATATGAGAATTAAATACATTTATAATACCTACAATATTAAAATGGAATAATTGATAATATATATAAACAAGTATTGTTTTTTATTTACGCAACTCCGTAAACTTGTACACATTTAAATATGTTAATCAGTTAAAGTCGGGACATTCCCGATTTATGATTTTTTTATTATATTTGTTGTTATCTATACACAGTGAAAAAGATACCGAACAACATATGTACATATATATGAGATATCTTCCAGGACCGCCAGTAATGGAAAGCGGAACTCAGAAAATCAAATTTAAAGTAATCAAGCCTGGAATCCCCGAAGAGGTACGCAGAGGAGTGTAGAATACTTAAAAAAATCAAATTTACTGTGTACTTATATGTACTATAATAACGTAAAATTAACATTTGTAACATGTACATATGAAAATGATAGAAATAAAAAACAACGTAGGAATGACCGCTTAAATAAATTTCATACATCCGATCCAACAATCTTTGCGTGTCACGTATTTGCGATTGGAATCCTCCAGATCCAACATCTAGTACAAGCAGAACTTACCGTTTTCGTAAATGAATTTTCCTCTCAAATAACACACGTATGACCAATACATAAATGTACATAATATGTAGTATTGATTAATATATATTTTTGTTTCATGTTTAAATGGAATGAATACAAATTAAAATCATTTACACTAACGAAGAAATCGTTACAAGTATCCGAGTAATTTAATTAATATCTATAAGTTATATAGTTATTAATAAGCGGCTAGTATAAATGTAATCCAACATTGATACGACAAATAAAAAAACAGGCTGAATGTCAAAAGATGAAACGTGTTAATCAATAAGAGTATTAATCACCCCTATTAACAATGATCAACATTAATGATGTCATTAAAACTGATCATCAACTGCATCATGCATAGTTATCAACAGACCTTTGAACAGTTCTAATATTCGATTATTATTGTCAATGTCTGTAAAATCCTATTACAAAGTAAATGATTGTTTATGATTGATGTCCTCGGTGTGATGTAACTCCAGCTCTATAATCAATTAGTTCATATTGTAAGATTCTAATATGATCATGTTTTTATTTTAACAGATTAAGATTAAGATAGTATATTCTACTTCACCATTACAGCGAGTGTATTAGAATTTAAAAAAAGTATGCGTCTCGGGACGCCCGACAGAAGTGATAACTTAAACTAATCTAAGTTACTTAATACTGAAATTTAATACTTGAGAAAAGATTAGGTTTTTACTTAAATATTTATGTATATTAATATGATAATGTAAGGAAAGGTTATTTATTAATAAAATATTTTATTGAGTATAAGATATATTTTATTCCTAGTTACAATTCTTGAATATGAACATTCGAATTGTGTATATTTATCTGCATTTGAATAGCGCTAAAATAATGATTTGTAAATAAATATTGAACGTTTAAATAAGTAAGAGAGAGAGAAAGGTGCTTGCTGGTTAGAGGAGAGAGAGGCGTCTGTCCGAAATACGGTTATCTCTGTGGGTTAAATTAACGCGTGCGAGAAAGAGAAGCCAGACAGATTGGTCCCGTAAAGCGTTACGTAACGAAGCGATTTACGTAAGATAAGACGTTATCACTTCAAAAACGTTTTTAATCATTAAAGAACCACTTGACCACTTCAAGACTATGTGAATTGTGCGTGTAGTGTATGTCACTTAACTACCTTCTAAATAAATGCTTTGTGGTCTACACTGTAGTCAGTTTAAATTATCGTTCCATGCCGGCCACATGTGTAGTCTTTATGCGAAAAATGCTATTTATTACCAGCTTAAGCGTGTATTTGTTTTATTAATTAATAAACATGCATGTGTATGAGGAAAGTACTCTCTATTATAATATTATAAAACTGAATATTGTTCAAAGGTATACTATAGACATTTCTACTAAGGTAAGCTAATTCTAACAAACTCTTAAATTCATTAAAGGAACTATAGACATTATTCCCTTTTAACGAAGGAATGGCCTGTTTTGTTGTGTTGATTAGGCAATCAACACAACATAGGCCTCGTTGGTCAAGTTGCTGCAGCATGACTGCTAATCGAAGTCCGGGATTCTATCCCCGGATCGGGTTATATCGGGATTCTTTAAGTTGAAATACCCAGTAGTGGCTCGGACTGGTGCACCGTGGGAATGTACTATACTCGTACTTCTCTACATTCCTCTTCGGGGATTACAGGCGTGATGCTACATTTTTTTTAATCATTGAGTTGGCCATCTCGCTAATTTTAATTTACATATGCTTTATTGTTTCTTAATGGTTTTACTTAAAACAACATTTAAAAAGGGGCAAGCTTAATGACAAGAAGCATTCTGTACCAGTAGGCTCTAATTTAAAAAAAAACATGCAATGTTTGTTTAGGCTTATGATTGGCTGTATTATATAGAAAACCTAAAAAACTGCTAATCTTGCGAATGTAAAGAAAAAAACACTGTAATTCCCCAATTGTTCTTAATCATCATATTCACTTTCGTCACCACCGTCATCATCAACTCTCTAACTGCTGGAGCTCTCGGCCTGCTCTCATAATGAGAACGGTCAAGACAGCCGCCCATCTTGGATAAGTGTGGGTTGCCAGTGTATACATTGTCCGGCTGCGCTAATAAAAATATATCTATATTTAAAACGACAACGACAAAATAGATAATACAATGTTTCATTTTCATTTATTGGAAAAGCATACGCGAACATTGAGGGAGACCAATAAAAGTTCTTTTATTGTCGCTCGCTCGAAACACCTGCCCAATAAAGTGTTTAACGTCATTTCGTTTAAAACTAATGGGTCACATTTTAGCACGCGCACCTGAAGTTAGTTACTAGGAACATTGTGAAAGAACGCAGTTGCAGTGTTAATGTAATACGCACACAATGATAAATAAATGTATTGTTTTATAAACATGTTATAGCAATTAAATGTCCTGGGACATTTCAACAAATTGATCATCTCATCCCAATAGGCCGGAGTCTGTACTAGGCTAGCGAGTAAATTTGTAAACATACCATCACACTTGTAATCCGCGAAGAGGTAGGCAGAGGGGTGTAGTACATTTCCGCACTTCACCAGTTACGTTTACGTCCAATAACGTACGAAAAGCTGAGCCTATTGCCATTCACCGAGCACAAGTCTAGACTCCGAGCCATTACCAGTAACAACATTCATTTACTTTAACTTTAACTAGAATAATCCAATTTTACGTGACCACGGATTTGAACTCAGGACTTCTCAATCGGCAGTCGGGCTCCCAACCACTCGACAACGAGGCACTCGATATTAAATAACCTCCTTTCGTAATTTAGAATATGCACTTAATTTATCTTTGGTTAACATTTAAAATGTTGACCAATATGCTTTTAGTTTCGGTTTCGCAGAGATTTCCTTTTGAAGACAGAGGGTTATATACTACCCAAATAATGGCCCTTTTAAGTACTCTACGAATCTTTTAACTTGATAATACTTTAACTAAACTTGATGTTAGCAGAATTCGTTAAAGTTAGTAAAGCGTAAACACAAAAAAAATTACACCCAATGTTAAGTTTTAAACGTAAAATCACGCCTGTAATCCCCGAAGTGGTAGGCAGAGGAATGTAGAACATTCCCACGTTTAATCAATACTTTTTAATTTGATATTAAAAACTATAAAAACATAGTAACAAAAAAGTAATTACAAAAAACCTTTGTGAAATTAATTCCGAATTTAATATATCTGTTAAATACCTAAATTTGCGGGACGTCAAGCATGGAATATAGCGTGAAAGGTTATAATATAGACAAAAACATAGAATTTACACATAATCGTTTAAAGTCATAAACAAGTAAATTGATTTTTTTTTAATAAATAAAAATGTGTTACATAGTTTGCAGTTGGTTTAATACACTAGGTGTGCTTAAGCTTTTCATTAAATTTTGTTGACGTACCTACGATTATGTAGGTACATGAAAATAAACATTTTTATTGTACTCTTCCTTAGCGAGCAATGAAAGGAAGTCGCAAGAAGCCACATCTTGGTCGCGGGTTGACTGGAGCCCTCGACCTCGGAGCTATGTAAAGTCCTTATTCTCAAAATATCGCGGAGAACTTTGTCGTGGTTCAGCTTTCTTTGTATATCCTGAAAAACCTTTTTACGAAATCGCGCCTCGGTAGAAAGTAGGACGGTGCGTAAGCTAGTAGCTTGACTTTTTAGCAAATTGCTTTGTGTAATATCGTCTGGCTAATATTTTGAGCGTAAAATCCTACATAATATAGAAACGTGACAATAGTATTCAACTTGAGATCGCTAAGATGTGAAACCGGTAATATGTGAAAATATTAACACGTATAATTTAAAATTAGAATGGATTTAAGTAAATTATGTATATGTACATATATAATTATGTAATATATACTCAAATCATATACATGCTTGCACTTGAGTGTCAACACATACTGAATTACCTAAAAATAAATAATGTTTCTTGTATTGTATTCTATTCACGCATTTATTTTCGTGATCGAATGGTTCCATTTGATAATCCATTATCATTGTTATTATGTTTAATTATTTGTGTACAAGCAGATAAAACAATAGAAAATTTACTCACTTACTAAGTAACATATGTATAGACATATGTACATATATAGATTTAATACATGCTTATGCCGATATAACAATAGATAATTTACTCACTTACTAAGTAACATATGTATAGACATATGTACATATATAGATTTAATACATGCTTATGCCATAAAGCAATGCCACCTCAAAAACTTTCTGTGGTGTAACTCCAACATTGTTTGTTTATACTTTCATAGGGACTTCAGACTTACAGGAATGAGTGGATTTTACTTTTAAGGTTTTCCGATTCTCTTAATACGAATGTGAGTATTTTTTTCTTCACTCTTCTGGGTGTAAAAACAAAATATAAGAGTATTTTAATATGTACTTATGTTGTTTATAAGCCGTCTAGTTACCATGGCACAGGCCCTCTTCAGGACTATTTAGCATCGGATGGCCGTGTGTGGAGACGTTCTGAAGTATTTATTTATTATCCGCACAACCACATCCTAATATTCCATTACAGATAACAAATATATTCCCACAACCGCTAATTCTCATTTTCAATATATTTATGCGCATATTTTTCAACTTGCCACACAGCCAATCTCAATAATGGAGTTCACCTGTGCTATAAATATTTGTAATGAAAAAACCTAATAAAAATAAATACATAATAATCCTGAACATAATAACCTGATTACGAGACATCAAATGAAAAATATATAACGTTATTTGCTTACATGGAGATATAATAATTGAATAAAGGAAATGTATATTTATTGTACATTATGAGATACTCGTAGACTAAATAATTTATAAGTACAGATATACATACATATCTCCACGACATATCCCTTGCGGGATAGGCACAGCTTACCGAGTGCCAATTATTGTAGTTACTTTGATCACTCTCTTCATACATGCACTCCGGTTTCGGAGACTCGCCCATCAGCCAGTATCTGGTCTATTTTATCCAAGTAGCTCAGTCTTGGTCTTCTTCGCTACCCGCCCGGACCATCTTTATACGAGTTAACATTTAGTATGAGTACAATAGATATCAGTTTCTCGTTACTATGACTACCTCGTTGAGAGATTGAGAGGTCCCGGGCTCAAATCCCGGGTCGAGTAAAACACGAACGTAAACATAGCATAAACGTAACTAGTGGAACATACGAGTATAATACACTATTCTGCTTACCTCTTCGCAGATTACAGGCGTGATGTTACGTTATCTAGTTATCTATATTTTGTTGCGGTTGAAAGCTACAAAAGATTACTTTAAATGTACGGAAATAATAACTGCAGAGAAAAGCAAAGCTTAATTAAGAAGTAAGGCGGCAGAACCAAAATCTTATAAGAACAATGCAAAATTATATTCATAGCGTAATTAAGTTTAATAATTAGCCAAAAGCTTATCGGGCCGCGCCAAGCCCATAAACAATAACCAATGTTAACAAACCTGGCTTTTCTTACTTTATACAATAACCGCGACGTTTTCTGAATGAAAGATTATTGTGTATTTTTCTTCAATATTAAAAGTAAATACAATTTATAATTTCCTTACTCCCTTGTATCTCACGTGAAGTACGCGTGACAGTGCCCAGTAAAGGGCATTTATCTTTTCTATTTCATTTTCCTTTACAAAAAAATTTTACGTCGGAATGTAAAAATACGTAGACAAGTCTAGATTCTAATTGTAATTGGAAAGTCGGCATAATTTGTGTTGATTATATGATTTCGTCTATATACTCATATAATTGTGGCTTACTCGCAGCTGTTTTTCTTAATATAACGTCTTCTATAGGACGTATATTTAATAAAAAATGTGGAGACAGATTTCTAGACGTTTAAGTTTTATAAAAGGATTGTATTAGATAGGAAGGAATTTCACTGCCTCGTTGGTTGTGTTGGTTGCAAGCGGTACTGCTGATCTAGAGATCCTGGGTTCAAACCCCAGGATAGGTAATATTGGATTTTTCTAAATTAGATTCTTCGGTCGTGGCTCGGAATCTGGATATGTGCCCGGTGTGTGGCAATAGGCTCACCACCTATTCCATAGTGGGACTTAAACGTAACTGGTGAAACGTGGAAGTGTACTACACGAATTTGACTACCTCTTCAGGGATTACAAGCGTGATGTTACCTATATAATATCATATTACCAAGCGATTAAATCTTACACTTTATATACCTATACATAACATCACGTATGCCTGTATTTATGTTAAACTGGAAAGCAGAGCTTTGA
>DWFO01002572.1:0-13510 GCA_018246595.1 Mimoniades nurscia nurscia | reverse complement strand
AAAGTAACTGGTGAAACGTGGGAATGTTCTACATTCCTCTGCCTACCTCTTCGGGGATTATAGGCGTGAAGTTACTTACTTAAACTAATTAAAAATAATTAGTAATCATTAAAAGCAATTATTTCCAATGAATAATAAACATAACATCATTCAGCGCGCTTTTTAGTACTAATTTTCTATTCAAATAACAGCTCTAATTATATTTAAAACACAGAACCATGCATTATTATTAATAAGTACGCGCCTAAGAACAAACACATGAAAGGAAAAGAATTCGTAAACTATTATATAAAATAATTTTGGAGACCTTGTTTCAAAACGAAAATTTAAATTTCACGAAATAGCCACCCCTATCCGAATTCGCTAAGGATGACGAAACGCTTATCTCCCTCGACGCTTGAGTAAACTATTTTTAGAGGGTTGCCGAGTGCCATCGGCGCGAGGGTACGTGACAGGACGTCTTTCAGCGATAATAATTACATCCCTCCTGAATGTGTGTATGTCGTTTTTTGGCTTGAAATATGTCGGCGGCTGAATCACGCACTGGATTAAGGTAACTCGAGTGCCAGAAATGCTCTTGGCGTTACGTATTGTGTCTGAGTGTGTACTTCAAACGCACCTAATGTACGTAATAAGAATTGGGGGACGAACAGAATATGTCTTAAACTGAAATACAGATAAAATAAAATGAAATGTAATCCATTTCATGGCCAAGTGCCAGTTAGGTTAATAATAAAGAATAAGCACATATTATCTCTACCTACCATGCAAGATACTTGGCGTAAACATAATATAGAAACGCTTAATTAAAATAATAGTAATAAAACAGCGATACATGAAAAGTTGGAATGACTGTTGTCAATTACGGCCGTAATTATATGTACTGTATAAAAATGCTTGTACTGGTCCCAGTGACAGGTATGACGCTAGTATGTCCTGCCGTGGCACAAATGTCGCTGTCAACTTTGGAATCTCAGCAACAATTTTAACGAGCCCTTTCCCGTGACGTAGGGCACAAGAAGCGGTCTCCCGTCGTTGAAACCTGTCGTATTTTTCCTATTAACGGCGATCGGTCCTCGTCATGTCATGTCAAATTGTCATATCCCCATGTTAGGCCAGTTAAGTTGCCCATGATTTCTTTTGTTTTGTTAAGGACAGTTCAGCCAGAACTAATCCCTCTTGGAAAATCGCAGGAGCCCCTGCGCACAACCACACTATAAGTCGTTAGCAGCCGAACTACGAGGACCTACCACACAATTGAAATAGAACCTAGTGATTGTCCGTGTCGAGGCGGAGTAAGATCCCCGACCCATGGCGTGTAATAAGTAACAGGCGACTAAACCGGGCGGCGGCAGAGCACGGTATGGCGCGGCCTGCCTAAGGACAGCCATCGGCCCTAGCCGCTTATGGGCAGCAGCATGGGCGATGCTTTGCTCTGCGATTCCCAACTCGCATGCCCAGCGTGGACAATGGACAAAACCCCTAAGAGTAGGCCTATGTCCAACAGTGGACTTCAATAGGCTGATGATGATGATGAACCAAGTGATTGATAGGAGTGCAATAAATAACAAGTTTCGATGGACCTAGCAATGGTCAGTCAATTATTAGTTTAGTCAATTTATCATTATCTTCTTCAACATACCGAGCACACTTCACCAGTGGCGATTGGGGAAGATGTACTACATGGAATACATGTAAATATCTATACCTACTATTTAATAATATACTATTTAATAAATTTAATAAGTCATTTGAGTGATGCTAGGTGCTAGTGTGCAGCGACCCTTACCCGTCGAACAGCTCATTGCACTGGCGCGTTGCGTTTTTGCCGCGTACGACAAAAACGTGCGCTAATTAAGTCCCGTTACTTGCTTGTCCGAAAAGGACAGATGATTAATTATCGGTAATTCGTAACGATATCTTGGAACTATGTAATTAACAGCTGTAGTTACGTTACAAATTATGAGCAAAAACTTCACTGGCTTATTCAATCTGGACTAATTAGTCAATGTTGTAAGGCCGCTGCTAGATCTGTGATGCTGTGGCGAAAGACTTGGGTTCGATTACGACTCGTACAGACGTTACGATTGATCCTTTTCAATGCTGACGTATGTGCGTTAGTGACATTTTATTTAATGTCATCTTGTACATTTTGACGAGCCCAAAAAGATTAGTCGCGATCGATCCTCGAGAGAACTTTTTAAACGCATTGAGGTGTTCGTGTATCGTGTTCGAAATTTATGTAGATATGGGCGATGCAATTAAGTTGAAAAGTTGAACACCATAGTTCATTAATTGCAACTTCATTCTTAACTTTAAATGCGATATATTTTGCGATTCATACGAAAATAAACACGAGTATACTGTATTCATTACATAACTGTTTCTTTATAAATATGTACATTTTTAATTACAATGTAATTTTTTTTCCGAACTGGACAGATTCCAAACCGGTCTCAATGACATAGTGTCATACGCGTAATTTTAATGTATACTTCGTTCTCGGTGGAATTGAAGCCAATAACAGTTATGTTGGTTTTGACAGTAACTGTTACTTTTATTAATAACTATTGATTTTGACAGTGCCTACTTCTTATAGTTACTGCACTATATCGATAGTAACTGATCCTTTGTCACTTTTTCAATAAGAAAAAAACGAATCATATTACCTACCCATTAGATTTCCCTATATTGTATGATCAATAGATATTTTATATACAGTCAGTGCGTGTTCACATCAGTTCCAGCGTTCCAACGTATTCGATGTTATTTTTTATTATTATTAAGGCAAAGAGTAAGAACTAGTGTTAAGGCCACGTGATGTAAAATCTTTACAATACATGTGATCAAACGCATGTGATCTTAATTACCTCTATTGGTAAGGCAAACCGACTTCTTCCGAGCAGTTGTTCACCTGAGGTCTGACCTTTGATATGAAAAAAAGTCTAATAAGGTATTCTTTTTAGATATGAATTTATGACTATTAAGTAGTAATAAAATTACTGACCCTAGACTACATTTTTTTGTACACAACTCACATTATAGGTTTTTTTTCATCAGAACGGTTTGAAGTAGATGTTATATAAGCAGGTAAATGTTTTGTAGGCTTTCCAATTATCCGATTGTATATCAGCCCTTTGTATTGTACTGAAAGGCTTATAGAGTTTTCGTCTATATAAATATAAAATAAAAAATAAATCATGATTGAATTTTATTAGGGATTTCGCAATTGACATCAACGCAAATGTTGACGACTTGAAGCAAGGCAAACATAACACTTAAAAATGTTTATTATTATTTTTTAACTAATGCCACAAGAGTAGGTACATATGTACATATGTAGTGCAATAATCATGTAAGAAAATAAATGATATAATGATTATTATAGGTTGTTTCTATACTCATAAATCTAACAGTATTTTTATTAGGAACTTTCTACCTAAAAATTAAACGTGTGTTATGCGATCGACATAAGGTAAACACATAACACGAAGGACTAAAGTATAAGTTATTAATTTGTTACCAGAATCTATAATAATGTTCAAGAACTTTCGAGAGTCAACTTTCCTTTGAATAGGAAGCGAAGAGGATTATCGCATAGCAAGAGGAAACAACGGGTTACGCAACCTCACAACAAAATTGTAGAAAGTGAGGAAACCGCGATAATATTTATTCTGTACGCCAGCAAATCGCCTTAGACACGAGCTATCAAAGGAAATTACATGGTATTGTTGTGTAGATGTCATTTTCATGGAAATCATTATGATTAATGTTTTTGTTTACAATTATCTATTAATGTTCAGGAAATATACAGTAATATACAGGAATATACGGTGGTGGTTTTTTTAATCCTGCCACATATGTCACTTTAAAGTTATATACGTGTAATTTTTAGATTCTATGTCACTTACTGTAACGGTGAAGAAAAACGTAGTGACAAAAGTGACCCATGACAGTAGTGAAGGAAGACGGCGTAAAGAATGTAAGCGGTACGAGAAAACATTATAAGAAGAGTAAATGTCGTATGTTTGACGTAATTTTGGCGAAACTGTTGCGACGTCATCAAGGCTTCTTAGAGGCATGTTGATCTCAAAATCAACTTTACTCAATGATACCTCACATAAATTAACGCCGAAGGTAATTCATGACTTGTCTGTCCGTACGTTTGAATGCATTCATCATAACCAGCGGTTGCGAATAGATTATAATTATTATCATACAATGCAGTTGGTCAATCTGGTGTGAATATATGCGCGTCTAGACGTGATAGTAATAATGAATAATTGCAGGACGGTAAATGTTATATCTTTGTATTGCAGTTTGACGGACAAAAATATGTTAATGAGCAGCCCTCGTCATGACCTCGTTGCAATCGGCGGGAGCTCATTAACAAGGATCTCGAATAGGTCCAAAGCTAGTAGTCCCAAGGAAACATTTTCCGTATCGGAACAGAGTAAAAATATATTCCTCGACCTCGCGCCGAGATACATGGCGTGGTGTTCTTGCATGACTTGAGCCGGTGCATATTTGATCGTATGATCAGAAAAATTGTACCTAGATATGTACGAGTACGTAGAATGAGGAGAAATAAGATTAAAAATTATCTTCAGCAATAAAAAGTATGTTAAATCAAAAGTGTACTCTTTTTTATAATTATTTCTTTACCGTTACGACTTCCGTGTTAGAATAACCCGACAGTAGGGTACCCGATCCAGGAATCGAATCCAGGATTTCTCGATCAACAGTCGCGCTTGCAAACCGTCGACCAACGAGGAAGTAGTAATTAATTATTATTAATAGCAAGAACAAGTTATGAAAGGCATTCATTAATGATTAATCTGTTTTCTGGCCATCGAATTACTAACTTTGCACTGGTTTATTCTTAAATTGATGTGTGTGAAGTGGCCTATGATATCATTATTATTGTCACCAGGAGATAAAATAATTAAATATTTTAAAAATTTCAATTCACTATTTTTTAAAGTTCTTTCCTGGCTTCTTCATTGTTAGTATCAAAAATGCGTTTTATTGTCACCATATGTAATAATATTATAAATACGCAACTTGTTCAAACATTTATAAAACCTACCTACAATGTATCAGGTATATTGCATTGCTGATATTGCAGTATATTTCGGAACAAGATTTTGGATGTAAATTCTTTGCAATGTACTTGTGCAACTGCAAACTTCGACGTAGTCCAGCTGTTTAAATTTGACGAGTAAGCATTTAAATTAAATTTTAATTATTGTTTCTGCTGCTTTACATAAAGTTGAAACCAGAAAATTTAACTTTGTAGGAGAGGTGAACGAACTTTGAATGGTGGCTAAGTTTAGCTTTTCAAAAGTTTTTCTTCGCGCCATTCAAGAGAGCTCGAAGTCTGAAACTTTACCGCAAGTACAATGCGTCACATTCTCGAGAGACAAGAACCTTTGTGTCGTCTGCGAATTAAAAGGTGAGGCGGGAAAAAACAGACTTGTTTATTTAGTCGAGATTCTGCAAAACTAGGAATATTTTTTAAACAAATAAAATACAATGTAATATCTTGAAAATTTCATGAACGAGGAATGTATGATTAGTGAGTGAAATTGGACAATTACTTCCCTATCTGCCGGGCCAATCGGTCCAGTGGTCAGCCTCACTGCGAAGTCTCAGTTTGTTGGTCCGATTCGCACCCAAGATTTTTATACCTGGTGATATAAAATTTATAAAAGTAAAATACGAGTACTCGTAGATCAGGCCCTGTGGCATGTTATTAGCGAGGCCTATATTCAGCGGAGTACGTAATAAACTGATGACGATGATGAATATGTGGCTAATAAATTTATATGTTTATCAGCAAAACACTATAAATACAGCTAAGATACCCCGTACGCCATTTTTTACTTGTTATGTCTGTCACCACCAGAAAATACATTTAAATACCTACACTTGTATATAGCACCATATATTCAACATTTATGTGTGTACCATGTAAAGAACATGACACACTCGCTCCTTTTTTAGGCCCTAAGCTGTGGCGTTCAAAATACCTGGTAATTATAGGCATATGTATAAACATTATTAAGATTCCATAAAACTGTGTCGGCAAGGCAATGTGCGTGGAAATTTAGATTTTATCATGATAATAAAATGTTTGTTTATTTTGCTTTAACTCACGCATTGTCCTTACTATTCCGTATCCTCAAAGGAGCTTCCTTTACCGGGATTAAAAGCACCTTAAATCTTGATTAGTCGTATAGATAGCTGCTTTACTAAGTAATATGGTTTATTTGTGAATTTTTCGAGGGAGAAAAAAACTTCTGACTGATGGGGGAGTCAGAAGTCTTCGAAATTGGTGTGCGTATATGAAGAGTGATGAATGTAGAAGAAGAATTACTAAGACATTATAAATATGTGGTTATGGTACCTTAATATATAGTAACAAATTATAAATAAATTAATAATAGTATCTACATTATAAACATTTAATATGTGTTAAATCAAGATACTCAGTTCCGTTTCCACAGTGCAGCAACAGGGATGTCATAAAAAAGATGAAATGTTATAGGGCCAAAAATAGGACCGTTATTTCGTTGTTATGAATAACGGTGTAAAGTTAGAATGTTAATTTGAAACCGAGAGCTGAACTACGTAACTGTATACATCACGGGCATAGATATACGTTGGTTGTAATCGAAATATTCGAAGAATATAAACGAAGTGTACATAATTATATTGAAAGAAATACAATTTATTTAAAACATGCATATATAGTTGATGTATTTTTTCAAGTTATCAAAGAGGAATCGAACAACTGGGATGAATCTTTTTGTACAAGGTCTTCAATACGTAACAAAGTAATTAAAGGTAATAATTATTCAATAAACATGTTCCAATTACCTACTAAAAAATGTATGCAAGGATTGAATACCTGTGAATATGTATATGGAACACAATCATTAGTTCTGTATTGAAAAACCGAGTAACTAAATACATATATCGTATTATACGTATCACGTGCTTTTTCCACTGCAGTACAGGGAACAGTAATTTGAAAACTGTTCTCTGATAACAATACCGCTTGCAGTTTATATTTGTACGAGTTAACAGTTCAGCTTCACAACAGCTTTAAATTTATGCAGTGTTTACGCTGACTCGTTAAAATAACGTAAATCATCAGATATAACTTTTTAATTGATGTTGTGTATCTTTATTTTAATGTTTAATATTTTGTGAGTGTTGACATCCGTCGTTATGTTGTATCGGCTTATATCACATAAGTTTTTCGGAATGGCCCGGTACATATATAAAAACGTAACATCGCGCCTTTAATCCCTGATTAGGTAGTCAGAGGAGTTTAATACACATCCACATTTCGTCATTTAAATTTAAGTCCGAATATGAAATAGGGCGTGAACATATTGCTTTACACCACCTATTCCCCAGTGGGAATTAAACGTAACTGTTGAATTACAGGCGTAACGTTACGTTTTACTTTACGTATTAAGTAATGTACAATCAATCTCGTCGGAGAGACGCCAGTTTTCACACAAAACCATTGACTGTAACGCAGCCTCATAGTTCTCATCCTTATATAATTCAATTGGTTTCCGCACTCGAATTGCCAGTGCGGCAATAACCAACCTTACCGCGAACTCGCGAACTCCATCAATCCTGCACCCATGGAAACTGTACAGTTTTGGATTTTAGATATGATATTTATAGATATTGCTATGCGCGGATCATTAACATCACTGATAAAAAAAAATATCATGCTTATTATAAATATCTTGTAACAATTGTATATACGCTCGTCTGATCACACGCTAAGCAGAGCTATATAGTATGAGAACCAAACGGTTGATAAACTACATATATACATATGATTATATATATACCTATGTACATTTACCGATCCATTTCTTTTATACAAACTTGCATAGTTATCAGTTATAGATCTCTTATGTACTAAGAATAAGCAAACAAGTTTTATTTTTCAATCCTGTTGTTTATGATTGACACGATGACTCGTGGATTATAGACCATACCCAACACGTATACACCTACACGACTTAAAGTATATACGGATTCATAGAACGTGTCCTGGGTCACACGGTCGCGCGGCCACCCTTGCAGGTATCACATTGTTGTGAGAGCAAATTGTACCGCCAATTTGTGTTGCCTCCCACGTGATACATGTCGACAGCCGAGTGATTTACGTCTGGCCGGCGACAGGCCGGTGAGGAGCTGAACGATGCCTGCTCACCGATCAGGATTACGCGCCTAAGAGAATTGAAGTGAGTATGAGATACGAGGCAGTAAATGAGTTGTGTTACTCTATGTGTTGGACATCTTGACTAATTAGTAGTACGATCAAGGAGGCATTTGTGCTGATGATTAGAAGGCCGTCGATTCTATCGCAACTGTACGAACACGGTGATGGATAATAGCCAACATGGCACGGCTTATGTCCACAAGTGAACTGAAATAAGATGATGGTGATAATGGTGATGATGTTGCCTTTGTCGATAATTGTGAATGGCGTAACGTAACTTCACGTCTATAATCCCCGAAGGGGTAGGCAGAGGTATGCAGAACACTCCCACGTTTCACCGGTTACGTTTACGTACCACTATGGAATAGGTGGTGAGCCTATTGCTGTGCATCCGGGTCATATCCAGACTCAGAACTACCACTACAAAATCTAAATTAGAAAATTTTTGTAGTGTTCGACCTGGGAATCGAACCCGGGACCTCCTGATCGGCAGTCGCACTTGCAACCAACATGACCAATGAGGCAGTCTATTAACTTATATTAACTTCTTTATGACTTTTCAGATTATTTGCTGAGCAATAACCATGTGAATTCAATAATTGTTCACAAGTTTGACATATCTGATGAGGAGGTAATGGCTTACTATATCTCCTTTTTGAAGACACTCAGCCTAAAACTAAACAATCATACCATACATTTCTTCTATAACGAGGTAAAGTATATTTTCAGTGGATATTTTTCAGTAAGAAGTAATACATTTTAGGTAATAAGAAAAGTTTGTTGATCATGTTTGATTGTTGAGGCACTGTCTGTCTGTACACTTCTGTGTCTAATAGTGGTATCTGTATTGTTGAGTTTCTGTTTGTGGTAGGAAGAAATAAAAAAAAATAGGTGTTACACTAACAAAGTACTCACACTTGGTTACATATCCATCTTTAAATAATACTATGTGTATGACATGATTTGGTTGATATAATGAACTCAGGCTGTAGTGACAGCTTAACTTTCATGTTATCTGTAGTTTCAGATATGATAAAGAATAAATTGCTTTTTGTTGTCATATGTGACAAGGTCACAGACATGCCATTATCTCTCTTTAAATAAATCTTTTAAATACAAACCTTGAGTCACTTTCGCTACACAATTTTTTTGCAATGTAAAATAATGCAGTGTTGACACAAGTGTATGGACGTCATCCGATCAGCTATTAAGGAATTTTATGTGTAGATATAAATAGCAAACAATTCAGTAGCCCTACATAATGTTGTTATGTGAGTTAGGTATGTGAATTATGTAAATATTATGTGATTATATTAGAAATCATCCTATCTATATTCTAATCCTATCTATGTCTATTCTGTATTCTGTTGTATAAAATTCATAAGTCATTACGGCCATACGGACATATGACATGTTACTATACAGCTATAATTGCATTGCGTATCAATTATTATCATACAAAACCACCATAACCCATATGTATCAACATTTATTCACAGCGGTGTGAATAATGTTATATGCCAATGAACTGTGTACTCTTACATTCAAATTTCGACTTATCCATAAGTTAGCCTACCAATTCCCCCGACCAGTAAAAATAATAACATGTGTGTACTTGATTATTCTATTTGCAACAGCACACCAAAGACTTCCCGTTGTACACAGAAGCAATAAAGTTCTTCAATCATCCGGAATCGATGGTCCGGATCGCGGTGCGCACTCTTACGCTGAACGTATATCGCGTGCAGGACGCCAGCATGCTCAGATTCATACGCGACAGGTGAGATGAATCTTTATTGATCGTTCGAACCTTGTAATGTTATAATTCTTTATTATCCTCTAACACTAAAATATCCACTTATTATAATCTTGTAAATATTTATATTTATTTATAGCTCTGTAAGTCTCTTGTGTTTATTTTTCACCTTAGCTTTTTCTCTTCCGTCTTCAAATATTTCAGCTGAAGTTGAACTGAAGTAATTGCTGTAAGCTATTCTGCTTGCTATTGTTATATGCTATTCCCCGTTCCTCAACAGGATATTTTGGTTGAACTCTATAATATAGTAATGTAGTAGTAAGTATTTTTTCTATGCTTTTTATTTTGCATTATCACGGTACCGACGGTATGCTGTGATTAAAATTTTACGTCAAATGCAAACATTTTAAATATACGTAGCTTAATGTTTAATTTACTTTGTGTAATGTGTCAATCATAATTTATCTTTTTATTATAATGGCCATATCTTAATTTCTGTAAATTACTTTTCTATATAAAAGTATATTAACTCAGCTATTATTTACCGTCAGCTCTAATCGCTTTCATATTCAGCATCCAGCGCTACGACTTGGCTTTGAGCACGCTATACGGAAAAATTTTCGAATTGCATGATTTTTGTTGCAGTAGGCTTATAACGACAACTAAAATACGAGAAAACAAACTTTGAGGACATAATCACTGTTACACAGTACTAGATGCCGGTTTAACCTATAACATATTATTTAGTATTTTATACTTAAGAATTCGCTAGAATGATTACGCATGTGCGAAGAAACCCTCATTCATCCATATTATAGATTCTCTATATTTGCAGTGTTAATATAATGTACTCGTCTAGCGTAACGTAATCATATAACTATTACTTGTTACATGATTTGCTGTTTGTCTGTGTCCCCAACTGTTTCTATCTGGTTATGTCACATTTATATGTACCTATGTCTATCTATGCTTCTCTTGTGCAACTATCACTTATGTTATTGTATAACATTCATGTATTCTGTTAACATATATGTAACATAGCGGTTGATATATGTAACTAATTATAGTAATAATCTCGGATTAATGTTGCTCAGATTAAATAAAACTGTGGTCTTGTTTAAATTTATAGTTAGTAGGTACTAACAATTTTTCAAAGCATCGCGCATTAAAAATCAATATTCCTTAATAATTAATTAGTAATTATAATATTGCATTTTTATTTTAGAACTGCCGCGCCATACTTCAGTAATCTGGTTTGGTTCATCGGCAAACATATTTTGGAATTAGACGCCTGCGTTCGGAATGACGCCGAGTAAGTCAAACGTGCCTTATATGTCGTATCTGAAATTGGAATGATTCTGTGTACGTGTTGATTCTATTGTATTTACTATTTACAGCCACCAATCACAACAGAAATTAGACGACCTAGTCGCGGAACATCTAGACCATTTGCATTATATAAACGACATTTTGTGTCTCAATATACCTGATCTCAACGATGTATTAACAGAACATTTGTTACATAAGCTCCTTATACCTCTGTACATCTACTCCTTAACATCGGAACCAAACAAACGCCCCGTTACATCGTCACCATACAATCGGGACCACATACAAAGTATAGAAGTCATTACCCGAAACCTCGAGGCCATTTTGACTGGCAAATGCACAGATACCCCGCCACGGTTAAATTATCCGATCCAAAGATTGGACTCCGAGGAAGAGGCGAAGCCATCCGTCTCTTGTGTTGTGGCTCTATTTCTATTGTCTCAAGTGTTTTTAATAATCACGCACGGCCCCATCGTTCACGCGCTTGCGTGGATCATACTGCAGTCGGACTTATCAGTATTCGAGGACGGGGCAACAAAGATATTGGACATGTATGTCAGTAATGCAAAGTCCAGTGTAAAGTTGGAGTTTTCGAAGCCCCAACTAAGTTTAGAGAAAGCTTTGGAAAATACTTCGGGTCATGAAAGAGATTACACGACCCCAGAATACAGCGGCCCCAAAGCGTTCGGTTACGACACGGATCAGTCCAGCTGTGATCTTGACCCGGAATTAGTTTCGACATCTTTCCCGTCCACTTCTCACATAAGTGAATCTTCGAGTATAGCTAATGATTCTACTGAGGATTTAGTGACACAAATTCAATCAGTCAAACATGCTGCGTTTGTCTCGATGAAAGAAAACATGCCCGATTCACCTTTGCCGGATTCGGGCATTGAATCGAGTTCATCGAAAACTGTATCAGAATTGAATATAACTGATGAGGAGAAACAAAAATTGCTTGGAGCGAAACCGTCTACGTCGACCGAACGTGCCACTCCCTTAGAAAGCATATTGGAGAAGGAAATAAGAGAAATAGAGAAACGCCCGTTCCTGAAAACGATATTAGATTCGTTGGATTGCAGCGAAAATGATTACAAAGCGCTATTTGCCCTTTGCTTGCTGTTCGCGCTAATAAACAATAAAGGTATTTTAATATGATTTTTGTTCTTTTCTTCTTCAACAATGATGGTATCTATGGATAAAATTCTAATGATTTTCATCTTTTCCTTCTTGCTACCTTTGGCTGATAGTCGGTAAGATATCCTGTAATTGTTCTGTTAATAATACTGCTTGGCACTTGTGCCATTGCTATACATTGAAATGTTTTCCCTAATACTTTACCATCAAGTATTTCAATTTTTCATTTCGATTTTATTTTTGTACATTATAAATACACTTCATTGCTTTTAGGTGTTAACACAGAATTACTGGACACATTGTTATGTCCAGAAATAGATGAGACGGGTTATACAAGTAAAGTACCATCAAGATCAATATCGAGGACTAATAGTCAAGATGGCAGTGAACCAAAAGAACAAGAGGCAAGTCCGTCTCGGAGTGCGAAGGTTCCTATGCAGAGTTTTAATGCTCTGTTGATCTCAAAATTGATGGCTATCGCGAACCTTAGTTGCAAGCCTGGTAAGTGTCTTAAAATTTTTAAAAACTGCCAACATTATATTTTTTTGTATATTTTTGCCTCCAGAATTAGGATTTTATTTCTAGAATATTTAATTCGAGCATGGGTTTGAACTTTCTAATATAGGTACACAGTGGCGTAGCGTGGGTTTTAGCGGGGCGGGAGAAATTGTTGCAGCCCTTTAAAAGTTCCTGTCTTACTTTCTGAGAATCTCGATGAGAAAAAAAAAGTAAACGTCCCCTGAAAATCTCGGCGAACAAAAGAAAAAGGTCTCCTGAGTATCTCAGCAAGCAAAAACAGGTGGCCTGCGAATCTTGGTGAGCAAAAAAAAAGATCTGCGAATTTCTGCGAGCAAAATAAAACAGAAAAACTGCTGTCGCCTCTTTTATCGTATAGTATATATGTTCGGCCTTAAGGAAATCTCGCCGACCAAAACTATTTTGCCGCCCCCTCAACAACCATTTTTCCGCCCCCTAAAAGTGCCGCCTCTATCGCCCCCCCCCCTTCACCACGCTACCTGTAACTACAATAC
>DWFO01002571.1:0-13512 GCA_018246595.1 Mimoniades nurscia nurscia | reverse complement strand
AATTTTTCGCTTTAAATTCCAACCACATTATTCAACGCTGTGTCGCGATGAACGAATCTAGTAGCAACGAAGCGCGGAGGATGTCTCCGAGGGGGTCGGTTTTCGCTTTCCGGCGGGCGTGTAAGGGTTTTCGCGGCACGAACGGCTATTTGATGTACGGCGAGGCATTTCGGTGCTCATTCGATGCGACGACTGCCCGCGCGCAGGTCCCGCACGCTCGCCCGCGGTGACACTCGCACGAGACCGAATAAAACATTTTAGCGCGAACACTTCGTATTGATGTGATTTGTTAATCAAACACGGCCATTGTGATCCAGTGTGCGCCACGGACACCCGTCGCGAGTGCTTTAATTTTTTTTCAGTTCGCAATTCTTAAATCCCGTTAATCGTTCGATAATCGAGATTTGTTTTCTTGAATGAATATGGACTTGCCCGAAGGAGCTACATCAATGCCTTGTTCATGGATGTCTTTTTAACTGGTGTGTGTGTTATTTTTTGATTCTCAAAAGATCTATTTTGTTCATTAACTTAGGTTTTATTACTACGTTTCGTTATCAGCATTGTGTGTTTGTAATGTAAACAATAGGCAATGAGTTCGAGTGGGTAGATGTAAATATTATTTTAAATTATAATTAGGAGTAATACCCACTACTCTGAGCAGTTCGGTCTTACAAAGGTTTTTGATTTAAATGTAAGTTGATCCCGTTAATTATTTTATCAACAATAACATGTACGACATGGACTAGATCAGTTTTAGAAAAGTTTAAATAAGAAATTCAATTTATCCCTTAAATTATTTAATATTTTAATTTTTTAATAGATAAAGTAATAATAAATAAATAAAATAAAGAATAATTAATAACGAATATTAGTATAGTGTTTTATTGATTCCTTATTAAAATTTAACAGAACGATAAATAAATAATTTACATTTTTTGAAATAATATTTTAATAGGCGCGTGGGTTTTGCACGGCGATTAATCTAAGTGCGATTTGTAAAATTGCAGGACAAACACCTTTACAACATCCTCATTATTTTAATACTATGGCATTTAAATAATGTACAGTCATAAAAAAATCCAATAACCCATAATTATAGAAATTTCTGACTTATTAATATTTTTATTATATTTTAAACGTTACTGGTTGGTTGGTAACTTTTATTATATTTTAAACGTAACGTGGGAATGTTATACATTCCTCTGCCTACCTCTTCGGGGATTAGCGTGATGTTAGGTTTTTTTGTACTAATATGTTTCAACATAAAAATAATAATACTCATTAACAATTGCCATTGTATAACTGAAACCGTTCAGTGATAAATAATTTTAATTCCATACCAGCATAGAAAAAATAAGGTGTTACTGAAACAGCGGGTTAACATTGAATTGGATTGAGGAACATTTTAGGAAGATTGTATCGTGAAAGAAATCGATGCAGCGTTGCGTCGGATCGTGTGAGAATGTAAAACATACTCGTCGGCAACTGATCAAAAGGATTGTTCAAAATATGTCCGATGTCACCTGACACTGATGAGTTTAGCTCACCGGATTCGGAACATCTCATCGATTACTTTCTGATGCTCATAACTATATAACTTATTTCGCTTTTCGTTTTATGACTAGTAACTTAGATCGAAACAGTGTGGATGAAAATACAAAAAAAAACACAAAACGAAACTTTTGCACACATTTATCCCCAAATCTATGATAGACACACAGACAGTTTGTGTAGCGATAAGCGGCTGGGAAATCCCTATGGCAATTACATAGTGTACGTCGACAGTATTCGTGGTAATACGCGTAAGCATTGTTTGAACTTGACAATGCATTCGACATACATATTGAAGCCCATGATCACGAACAATGGCCACAGGTTAAAAAATAACATACATAAAAACCTCGTAAACCTACAGTTCGCAAACATTATAGTTCTCTCCTATTTTTAACTGTACGCTAAACGTTATGTTTACTTAGCATACATTATATTGTCCACGACACGGATTGACCTAATGATTCACTGACCATAAACATCGCTTATCCTCGTGTGACGTAACTCAAGTAACACTATGCGACACCTTTACGTATTATGTCAATAAATTGCATTTCTTTATCGTAACCTATTTTCCTGTCTCTCTGATAGTTTTTTTGTAAACAGCACTATGCACATACCTATGTTCTAGACATCTGCCGAGAGACACTAAAGCTACACATATACATATGTAGCTGTAATATATGTTGAGAACCACACGGTAGGATAACTTTCTACGTTTTAGCATTCGCTGCGAACAAAGCTACGCGTTTTACTTAAGTGGGGATTTTGTTCTTTTAAAAGTTTGAAGACATATTTCTGTATTACCAGTCGTTCGGCACATAAAATATATTTTATGACCCCAACGCAAAACATCAAAACTGTCAATACAAAACGTTTAAATCAGCGGAAGGGATTGTGTGTTCAGATCGGGTTAAAGGTAAAACAAATTTTGGTGTAAATATGAAAGTTTCCATGAAAACCTGGTCCACGCAAGACCCAGCGGATCATAACCATCACGTCCCAACCAAGGGCTAATGATCGTTGATAAAGTGGTCCAAAGATAAAGATTGTACTACATGCATTTTATGCACGTAATATTTAAGTCGTAGACTGCGTTTACGATAATAACGAAGCTTATTATTTTTTATGTGACTCTCATCCGTTCAACTCTCAACTCGGCTCAATGTTAAACTCAAACTAGTCTTTAAGCAAACTATTTATCTTACGATAGTAATAAGTATTCTAACAAAATAATGTGATTTTTTGTTAAATTAAAAATGGCAATTCATAAAATTAATGTTGTAAATACATTAAGTCCAATTGTCCCTTTGTTACAGGTTTTCGTAAAAGGCTATTGATAGCTACATCCGTCGCAGTTATAATCGCCATGTGTCTGAGCCCGACTGAGGCACGATCGGTGGAGCACAAGAGACGCCACCAAAGGAGGCAGCCAGAGAACATGGCGCTACTAACCAAAGATATGTCCGCATCTATGAGACGACCAAAAAATCCGAGCATCGAACTATACAAGAATGCAACTAGAAAAATTACTAAGAAAGTACGCAACACAAAGAGATTTTTCGACCAGGAAAGAAGGATTTTGAATGAAACCAAGGAGTACAGAGACGGTATGCCAGATTGGCTGCCAACAGTAAACTTCGTCGATATCCACTTCCACGACTACAAGACATCTAGAAAAGTCGGTGCATCGATAACGGAAAGAAAGGTAAGAATCATGTGTATAAAAGTCTCGAAATGTACATCTGCTATTCTAGTTTCAAACACTTAACCATTAAACATATGGAAATGGATGAATTTCGCTTTGAACTTAAAGAGAATCTTAATATTTGGAGTAGGGCTTAAACAGTCTGACAGTGTAATTACCGTGGCCGATCATTTCACATCATGAGGGTGTGGTGGTCCAGCCCATCAGTGTTTTTGTTTTACGTTCAATGTTTTTACATCATTTTTAATTCATTTTTGCTTTATTTGAGACAAAGGATTCTCGTATACATTAGCCTGCTCGAGGCTGACCGTTGCAACGTAAATGAGGTTCCGCCGAGCCAAATTACATGTGGCCGGCCTTTCTACCGCGTTTATTTACTTCACATTGTACTTAAGGGCAATAACTAGAAGTGCAAGCCCTTAATTTTCACCGCCGCGTTTTATTAAAAAATCGACGTAGTTTTTAAGCTATTATAAGCGCTTAATAAAAACAATATTGCCTTGCTGCTGAAACTTTGCATCTTAGAGTCGATTTAATGTTATAGGAAAGTGTATTATGTGAAATTAAATACGGTAAACGTAAAAAAGGAAACAATTTGGGTAGCCTGTTAAGTTGAATAATTATGTGCAAAAAAAGGACACACTCATAACTCATACCAATGAAACATGACCTCAACTGACTGTCCGTTCGTATTGTAACGCTAAGTTAAACGCAAGATAAAGGGGTTCCCATGTTGCTGGTGGCATATAAATCTGAAGCTTTGTTTAGTCTCAGTTGGAGAAGAGCAAAGCATGGACCCAGTTAAATGTTTCGAAGAAATTTGCATAGATGGCCGCCACCCGATTTAGCGCTGTGCACGCGATCTTAAATTGAACCTTTAATAACAATACTACTCGCCAAACATGTTTCATTAACTATTTCATTTATTACAATAGGCATTTGCATGATTTAATAACAAAAAATCATGCTATATACACAATTTACATTTCAACAGCTTATCAATAAGCCAATATTGACATTGGAGATTCATTTAAAAATCTTTACGCTCAAGGGCTGTATGTAACACAAATATGTAAATGAAACAAATAGTGTCGAATGTATTTATAGTTTCAATTGTACTCACCGCCTCTGTTCAACAAAATCTAAAATCCACAATCGTTTTGTAACGGGCCTCTCGAAGCTTTTATTATTTACCGAACACACATCTGGACCGCGAGACTTTCTATTATGTATTCATATTGGACGGCGACTAATTAGTACACAAAAGTTAATGCGATATGACACGAGACAATATGCATGTGGACATTCAGTGTCCGATGTCCTTAAGTTTAAGGGCGAGCCTTTCTTTGGGCGTGTTGTACACTAAATTATTTTCTAACACAGGCGTGCGGAGTCGCCCGGTATCCATGTCAATGAATATTAAATATTTCTTGTGTATGTCTCGACAGTTCGTCAATGCACGGCCACTTAAGAAATTTAAATATTTGACGTTGGGCAAAGGAAAGCGTTAGAATTCAAGTGATCTCAGCTACGTTCGGCTCTTAGTTGACTTACGAACAATTTAAAAATTAAATAATGCTCAAATGAGACGTTAAAACAGCGTGTTGAGTAAGGAGTAATGTGGATATGCTCTGTCATAATCTAAAGAAAATCATTATAATAGTAACATTCAAAGTCAACTTGAATGCAAATTGTAAAACAAAGTTGACCCATAATAATACAAGATAACTAGTTTCAAAACAGAAAGTTACAGTTATATCTACATATAGCTGATCTATGCTTTTAAAATGATTCCGTGAGCTTTTGTATTGAATATATGTATTTATATTTAGTTGAAGTTATCTATTTAGTTTGTGTCGCGGAGAGCAAAGGGCAGGCATTCCACAGTATTAGCACGAACGCTTTCATGGTGACAGAGCGCGCTTGGTCGCTCCGTCCGCGTTTAGTGTTTGTTCAGTATTTACGATTTAACAAAACAACACGAAATGTTAAAAACACATTATTTGTCCAAGTGAGACGAATGTGAACTTACGATTCCGGCGCAGTGCGTTTGTCTCCAACACGTACCGCGGCGCTCGCGAGCCTCTTTAACGCAAATGTACGGCTCATTGTCGGGTTTTTAGTGTTAATACTCCGCCATATTTGTTCACAGAGTCCGACGCTTTTATTATTGTGCTCGCACAATTCCTCGGCGCGTCCCTCCTCACAATGCGCGGTTCAGCTCGGCGCAATCGCCTCGGCTGAACGCTTTTATGAACCGTAAAATATTAACGATTAATTTTCTTAAATCGATCGCTTATTGCACTTTAAATATCAACCAATATTACATATCCGTAAATGTCGGTATATCGATATGATTAAACGAAATGGAATGTCCCCACTCAGGAAACCCTGATAGCCAATACGAAGTAAATAGTGACGATTATATAACTTAAAAATTATTATCCCTTAATATTGATATTGTTATACTTTGAACAGTGATTGTGTATTTACTCTCCGTCTAATAGAATTCGATTTGTAAAATATTTAACTGTATCTATATATTTTTATAATTTTTTTAAGAATTAGGTACTGTCACTCGTTACAACATGAAAGGAAAATTTCATTTTAAAAAAACTTACACACTTTACATTAATGAAGCGGATGAAATCTGTCAACACGGGGTTGGATGATACCACACCATCGTCATCGTCATCATCATCAACTACAAGAAGAAAACGGTGATGCTCGTGTTCATGTCACTGATGATGAAAATTAATGATGACGATAGTGTCAGTGTTGATAATTAACGATAATTAAAAAATACAAAAACGTAATAAACACACCTCCGATTGGAGATTGGCGGAAAACGGCAATACAGTTAGAATATTTGCGGAAATAAACCCGACCATAACTTTCCGTCGAGCGTGCTTTAACTGTCGACTATTACGTGGTGAGTCACACAGCCCACGAACGTTTCAGAAGAATTTCATTATGACGCCCCGACATATGATTTGGCGCACAAATTGTATTTTAATTACTAGTGGCGCTACTGGACAACACGATGTTCCCGGAATAAGTAATGAGTGCTCCCGTGAATGGGATGAGTTCATTCATTACGCCGCATTCGAAGAGGATAGTTTGTGAAATATGTATTAGTCACGCTCGTAACGCATTGTATTACTCAATATTCATTGGTGACATAATTGCAACGTACGACGTGCGGTATGACAATGAATGACAGTTTAAGCAAATCAATATTGATGATTTAAATTTTTTCGCAGTGAAAAAAAATTATGTTCCAATATTTATTATTTTTCAATTTCGAAATATAACAAGACGATACTAAAATCGCAAAAAAAAATTGTAAGCAATTTATGGAAATACTTTTTTTTGCTCCACAAATCGTTGGACTTTTATTTTATAATGCAATATAAACAATACGTTAGAAGCGTAGCCGTCGAGGTGAACCGGATCGCCCAGTAATCATATTTGCTTTTCACTGCACATCCATCAGTGTTGTAGAGAACGCCACCATAGCCCACCGATGTGCCCACCGACACAGTATTGTAGTTGGTCCATGTGGGAACAAGAACAGACATCATCAATAGACAACCAACCACAACGCAGAGTCTATTGTCAATGTCTTCGTGCAACATAAACAAAGTTATCGTGCAAAATTAAATCTAGACTTTATGATACGAGGATATAAAGTTTAATTGAACATAGACATCAATGAGACATACTAGTTTTACCCGTTTTCGTATTACATTGTGGAAAGAAATCGTTTACTCATTTCTACCCTCACATCATACTTAACTGTATATTCTAAATTTAAAATAAATAAAAATAAAAGAGGGCCTAAATAAAAAGAGGCCTAAAACATCCACATCGGCTCTTCGTGGATAGAGTTATTTGACGCACGGTTCGTTCTGGCTAGCCCGTAAAGAAACTAGCGTGATGACATAATAATAATATAAATTCCTAATTTATTTACGAACCCACAGAAGTTTGAAACAGTTCTCTGATATAAATAACTCAAAGGGCGTTTTGCGACAGAATCGATAAATAAACATTATTGCGTTCATACTTCCATAAATCATACATCATGATATAAAACAAGAATATTGCGACATTTTAAATATTATTGAGAATATTAGAACAGAGATCTTAGATAAGACTGTATATGTAGATATCACCTGTGCTGATTGGATTAGCCGCGAAGTATAAATTAACTGTTCCTCTGAGTCCTCATGACAAGCTACGCATATATTGAATCGTAATGACATGAGACCTATTCAAAATAAAATATAGATGTCTCCGATATCTTACAATTTTATATAATCATGCTGTGGACTTAATAAATGTTTGATATGAGACAGAATTGTGGCGTACATTCGGTAATAGATAGATAAGTATAGATAGATAAAGATAGATATAATTGCAGTATTAGTAACCTTTGCGGGCCGCCTATTAAGACCTTTAAATGATTCATTAGGAATTTAAGCCAAATGACAACGAGTGAATCAGTTGAGTCTATTTTAGTATCTAACGCACAATATTAACTCTGTTGTCATTATTAGATATTCATGAAATAAATAGAACGTAATACGCGTAACGCATTCTTGACGTACATTCGAATTAACATTCAATCTATGTTATAAATACTGTGACTTCAATAAAACTAAAAGTAATTATGAAGCTTGAAGTAAGAATAGATTTAAGTTGCGCGACGTAATATTATGCATGGATCGATGTATATGCACATGAATAGTTATAACGATCACAAGTGCTTATGGTTCGTACAGCCTCGACACGAATTAGCGCCGTCGTAAAGTATCCATGATATAAAGGCGATATTAATTCACACATACCTATCTTCAAACTCTACATCTCAATAATCAAATCTAGCTTCATGGCATTCGTCTCGATTTTTTTATCTGTGCATACCATTTTCTATATATGTAAACTATGCGACACAATATTTACGGTAATATCTTTTGTTGCAGCTTGCATATCTCATGCCGAAACTCTACAAGTCGCTGAACGAGTATTACGTTATCTTCAAACGACTGAGCAACGTCCAAGTGGTGTTTCCAGACGATCCGTTCAACTCCTACAGGATAATACGCCAGAAATTGATCGAGGATACATTGCACCGACTGTACAGCACTATCGCGGAAATCTCCGAGAACATGTACGCTGTCAATATGACAATACCGCCCTTCGACGACACTCGGATGAAGCTGGACTCGCTCGAAATGAAAGTCGACGCTACTCAGTGCCTCAAGAACGACTACATAACGTTCCGGGGGTACGGCAATTTACTAAACAACTGGTACTCCGAGTTCAGGTGTCCGAGGAATAAGAAGAACACGAGAAAGTGCAAGGAGTTCGAGGCGAAACTCGATATAAAGAGAGGGCACAGACGCTCTAGATTGAACAAAACTAACTTGTCGTCATGAGTTGAGTAGGTATCAAATACCACCCATTTGTTGTTGAAAAAAAAATCCATTCTCGAACTAAGTATTTATTCCATTACTAAAATAATGTCGCTTTTATGATTATTTATTGTAGAATAGTTAAATGTGTAGCTCTCTGTTACTATAAAAAAGAAATTTAAACTATTTGACGAGACACCGTTTGTCGACTAAGTAATGGGTACTTTCTCTGTGATATTTAGTATTCTGTAGTTATTAAATGTTAATTTATTAAATGATTTAGTATATAAGTTGTTGTCATAAGTTCCTTTGCACTGTACTATTAAATTTTATTCCTTTCTCTCCTCGCTTAATCTGTCGTACAGATGCCTTTAAAAGTATTATTATTATTCTTATTTATTTTCTCGTTTCAATACACTCTTGTGAAACTTTTGTCTAATCTTCTAGCGATGAGTATTAACAGAACTATGTTTTAATCTCAACTAGTATTACTAGACGGCAACATTGCCAGTTTAGAAATGAAAGACTTTTAGACTACTTTAACTCGTACTTATTTATATTACTTAGATGTAAGTTTGTATGTAAAAATCTGTGCCGTTAGCTACTTAATGATTATAATGAACTCATTGATACCATGAGAATTTTACCGACGTAATGTACAGAATTTTTTATATTTTTTTTATACAGACAATTTGTTACTGAAACAGAAAAAAAAATAGTACAGACATAAGCATTAAAATGAAATAAATTTATAAAATATGGAAAAATACTTTTCTTTCATTCCCTTTTCATGTTCCGGTACTTCTATGTTTTACATCATTAACATGATAGAAAAACATACATTTACATGATTTAAAAAAGGACATTTTTTTACTATGAACCTAGAAAGTTTTTACAGATCAGATGTACAAATTAATTCCTACTTTATTGTGAAATTATTAAGGCTATATGTAAGGAGAATATGGAAATATACATCTGCTTAGACTGTCTTAATAATATACATGTGTAGATGTAATGTGAGTAGCCAACATAGACTGGCAGTCGACACCGTTGATAAAAAACTGCCTTTCTCTTATTAAATTATATTTTTTTAGTACAGATGTTTCTATTAATGTAATGTTAATAAGTAATAACTTCGACTTGGATACATAAATGAAAAAATACATACTTATCTAGCTTAATAACTTAATGAACACAAATTAGACGAAACTTCTAAGGATTATCGACAAGTTTTTCCACATATCTATTTTTATTATATATGTATTTACGAAAAATGTTTTTATCGCCTCGTTGGTCGTGTTGGTTGCAAGTGCGATTGCCGAACGGGAGGTCCTGGGTTCAATTCCCGGGTCGGGCACTACAAAATTTTCTTATTTAGATTTTCTAGTAGTGGCTCTGGATATGTGCCCGTTAGGTATATGGCAATAGGCTCACCACCTATTCCATCGTGGGACTTAAAAAGTAACTGGTGAAACGTGGGAGTGTTCTACATTCCACTGCCTACCTCTTTGGGGATTACATGCGTGATGTTACTGACCCAAAATGTAATTATAATTACGTGAGCTTCAGTTTGACGCACCAACGCGCAACGTCTTCATTCATCCAGATCTAGAAAACAAAATACGCAAAATAGTAAACTTAGTTTTAGAGACATTGTTTTAGATGTCATACTAAGCTAGAAATTTTATAAATTAACACCTTTAATAATGAAATAATGAAATATACGATTACAGAACCTTTGGACATACACGACGTTGCGATAAAATTAGTTAATATAAAAAGTAATAAAATATTTTTTATTTATTACATCTCGACAACTTCGTAATAAACTATTCAACAACAGTTGCGTACGATAAACTCTTGATTTCTGATATTGGAACATAAAGAATATTTATAAATAATTCCATTATACCGTTGTTTCAACGCTAGTGATAAAGTGCCATCTGTCGCAAAATTTCAAAAATTACCAAATAGTTACTCCTACTTGCCGCTAGAGCGCACTAATTAAGTCCGCCATCTAGCGATACAATATTCCACTTCTGAACGTTAATGAGAGTACTGTCTTATCTTGTTCACGCTAGATGGCGCTCAGTAAATATAATAAAAAGAAATTTGAAATAAACAATCAAAGAAACAACAATGTCAACTACATGAAATTAAAATTTTAATCTTATAAGATATTTGGACTGACCTCTATTTATTCTAGAATCTATTATGAATACATAGTACATTCCATTTTAATTAGTATACCTATTTATATAAAAAATATTATGTACAAAAGACAATATACATACATAATACGAGACTACGTACCTACCAACAACTAACTTTTACGTAGGGATAACCTAATATACTTAACCAGATTTATATTTGAAACAATAACTAAACCGTAATTGCTTGTTGACCTTCATACCTACTTCAGGTGTAACGTTTCGGCAAGCAGTTGCCGTCGACAATTATTTTATTAGTTGTGTAATGTAACTAATGCACTTCGTCCGCACTTTACACTAATATAATTGTATTTCCTTTGAGAAATCAGTTTCCTACCGCAATATAAAAATTCTTGAATTATGAACGGTGTAAATGTCGGCATTTACCACATACATAACCAATAAGTTTTCCACAATTTCCTTTAAAAAAATAGAGAAACAGCAGTGCAGAATACTACATTTTCTGTTTTGAAAACCGCACCATTGATTTGTAAAAGTAATAAAATCGAAAAAGACACAAGTTCGTCGTGGTGTGTATCATAATTTAGGCCAAAATTGAACATTGCAATAAACAAACAACATTATTAAAGGTAGGCGTTCCACGTCTATTTCTTCATTCAATAATTATTCGTTGACCAGTTATCCATGAAAAACAGGTTAAAGGCGTTTTTTCTGTAATTTTTGTACACGCTCTATTTATTTAGACCTAAAACTATCATTGTTGGACACATATAATTGGATTAAACATTAGGAGTCAATTGTTTATACAATATTGTACTATAAATTTTTCTTAATACCTATTGATCTCATGGACAATATAAGTTTTTAGGTTATATTCTTTTACGGATACTTACAAATAGTCCCGGACTTATATATTTTCGTGATCCTAACATGATAAGGTATTAAAACTTAAATGAACCTTAAACCGCTGAGCCCCTAGCGACGTATTATACTCGTAGGAGTAAAATATGTTGACATCATAATAAAAATAACATATATGTACCTGGTATGAAAAGAAAAAATGTACGTAGACTCATGTTCAGTACAATAATATTGACCTTAACTCCCGCTTATCATGGCGTAACATAACGCTTGGTTTAATACAGAGCTAAGGCTTAGCACGCACAGCGGTTAAACGCGTGCGTTTAAAAGCAAGTCCAAAACCTTAAAAAAATGTAGCACATAGTAAATGTAACACACTTTCTATACAAGCCGAACGCATTAGGAGCGTTTTTCAGCGACTGATTTTAAAAACGCATCTTGCTGTTTTTGCGATTTTTTACTCTGTGTGAAACATGCTATTCGCCAGAAATCCATCATGGTACTAAATTAAAATCCAACATAACACGAACCGCAGTGCGTTTTGGCATGCGTTTTTGCGTTTTCAACTATTTCTGAAACGCTTGCGATTAACCGCAGTGCGTACTAAGCCTAAACTCGAGTATCCTTTGTCGTAGGCAGTGATATCGTGGCTAGTAAACAGATGGCAGCACTGCGAAGAGAACTGTGAGCCCAATGTCTAAAGTTCTTTTTTGATATGCTAAAAGCGTTATTACTTATGAGGATTTATTGGAATTAACATTACACTTCGACTTACACTGACCATTCAAATGTCTCTTGCAATCATAATACATACATACATATCCTCTGGCCAGGTCCCTTACGGGTTTTCCCTATAGCTAGGCATACGAGCTACGGTATCTTCTACCTGTCGTAAGAGGCGACTAAAAGGAGGCTTCCGGGGTTGCGAGCGGCTAGAGTGGGATCTCGAACTACTCACTCAACGATCCCGGGAAGAATGACCTACGTGTAATATGCAATAAGAAATGAAACAATTGGATTGGAGATTATGTCTCTAAATTTCAAAACGTCTTAAATTCGAATTAGTCCATATTAATATTCGATATGTAACTCTATGGGCCATACAGGCTAGGCATTAAGTTCACGGAGCAATAGGTGCTTTTTAAATCATTAGCTGCATTGTTATATAAATATATTTTTATTAGTTTCCTAATGGAGCATAAAATAAAATTCTGTTTATGATTGTGATATTATCAAAAATATCTCGCGATATTATAAAATTGCAAAAGATATCGTGAATTCTGAAATATTTATGAATGTAAAGTTCAGGGCTGTACGGTCACGTTTTTACAGTTACTATACATAACTCGATATATTTTAGTTTCCTTTCAATTTGCTTAGAGATACTCCTCAAATGTGCTCAACGATTTCAGCTATTTTTATATTCTACTTATCAGAGTATATTTACCAGGATTTTTGAGCGATATAAACTCATTAAAAATAGCAAAATAGGGGTTTAAAGTTTTCATGAGATTTCCTCGGTTTTAAAGTTAGACACATTAAATTTAAAAAATTAAGAAAAAAAGTAAATTACGCCTGTAATGCCCGAAGAGGTAGGCAGAGGAATGTAAAACAACAAACACTTTCACCAGTTACGTTTACGTCTCACTATAGAAGAGGCGGTGAACCTGTCGCCATACACCGGGCACATATCCAGACTCCAAGCCACGACTACAAAATCTAAATTAGAAAATTTTTGTCGTGCCCGACCCGGGAAATGAACCCAGAACCTCCCGATCGACAGTCGCACTTGCAACAAACA
>DWFO01002570.1:0-13512 GCA_018246595.1 Mimoniades nurscia nurscia | reverse complement strand
GACGCGGAAAGCTGAACGGATGCGTACGCGTCTCCATACTAAATCTTTGTTTTCTATGGACATAAGCTGAATAGAGCCGAATAAGTGGGCGTAGTCCCTAATCCACCCTTTCAGCAAGTCATTTAGGTTATCGCACGAAGGGTGTGTTTCATTTATAAACTTATTGACTGCCTCGTTGGTCGTGTTGGTTGTATGCGTGACTGCCGATAGTGAGGTGTTGGTTTCAAATCCCGGGTCGGGCTCTAGTGGATTTTTCTAATTTAGATTTTCTAATAGTGGCCCAGAGTTTGGAAATGTGCCTGGTGTATGGCAATAGGCTCATCACCAATTCCATAGTGGGACGTAAATGTGACTGGTGAAACCCTCAGGTTGGTGAAACACTCTCAAGTGTTCTATATTCCTCTGTCTACCTCTGCGGGGATTACAGGCGTGATGTTAGGTTTTACGTTTAACTTGCTGTCTACAGAATTTCATATAAGACCATATGTATTCGTTTTAGATTCGACAGCTGCCTGAGTCGGTGATAGTGGAGACAACAGAGTACAAATGTCTCCAGAGCCAGTTTTCAGTGCTGTACAATGAATCTATGCAGATGAAGACGGCGCTCGACGAGACTCGCTTGCAACTTCAAAACGCTAAAAACCTTCATATGCGGCAGATTGAAATGATGGAGGTAAACAGATTTATTTTGTATATTATATATTCATGGATATTAAGACAACAACATCCATATAAATATTGTATGTAATATTTGACATATTTATTTCATTGTTCTCGTTAGTTCTGCATTATTAGTATGACGAATACAAACATTATTTTAAATTAATCGCAGTATCGCCGGACGTGTAGTTAATTATATTTTACCTTATTGCTATCCCTTTCTATATCCTACCGTTCCGCAATGGTTCTTTTTATAATTTTGAGACATCTGGGAATACTAGTTTTCTTTTCACAGTATATTAATACTGGGTACATCTAACGACTTTTTACGGGTAATTTGGAATAAGAATACTCATTCTACAAAAGAACTACAGACATCTTAATTTGGCTCTCATGGTTAAATCTTTATACGAAAGTTATTTTTTTTTATTAAAAACTTATCCATGTCACTCTTTCCAACTCTGAGTTATCAGTTCTTAAAAAATTCACACACGTCCAAGCTGTAATTTTTGCCTGATTTAGATATTATATGTTAACTATAATATTAATGTCCCAAATGTATCAGAAATTGTGATATATTGCACAATGCTACATTTTCATTTATTTACACCCTTTTATTCCAGAGTGAAGAACTAGCCAGACAAAAAGCGCTTAGAGCAGAGATGATACAATTAGAGGATGTACTAGGTCAATTAAGAAAAGAGTATGAGATGTTAAGGATAGAGTTTGAGCAGAACTTGGCTGCGAATGAGCAGACGGGACCTATCAATAGGGAGATGAGGCATTTAATCACATCGTTGCAAAATCACAACCAGCAGCTGAAGGGTGAAGTGCATAGGTATAAGAGGAAATACAAGGATACTAGTCAGGAGTTGAATAAGGTATGTGGATCATTGAAACAATGTATTTAGCAAATTAATGTTTGTTATGTCCGCCTCAATGGTTAATTGGTTGCAAACGCGACTACTGATCGAGTGACCACGAGTTCGAAGCCAAGGTCGGGTACTAATACATTTTCTAACTTAGATTTATAGTTAAAGCTTCTCGTAGTGACTCCTGAGTGTTATTTTGTGCCAGGTGTACGGCAATAGGCTCACTGTTAATAGTCAATAGGCATTATAGACATGTTTTTTTTGTCGTGTTATGTACCTACAAGAATAATATATTCTTTAAATGATCAAATAATGTAATAGCAAATTTAAGTACTAGACTCAAGTAAATCTTGTATGTTTCAGTTACGAAAGGAGACTGAGGAAGCTGCAGCACGAGTGAACGATGGGGCAGATGAGAAGCCTCTCATTGTCAAGAAAGAGGAAATGGAAATTGATGTAAGTCTTACTTTATTTTGATGCAATCATAATTTTATATATTGTTCGGTATTACACAGCTTTCATTGATTTGAATGTGTAATATATTATGTACAGTGTAACAATTACGATTTAGTATTTTAATTTTCATGATAGTAAAAAAATAATTTAATTTTATTGTGTTAAATTTTAATTTTGTTTAATCTATTCAAACATATATTTTGTTCTATCTGTCAATAGCTGCTTTTTTAATTTATCCATGATAATGATAGTCGTATGTTAGATACATTTTACAGTGATACTAAAAATTAGTGATGGTATTATAATATGTAGAACTGTTTATCGCGTAAGATAAATATTACATGTCAACCAACAACCATGCATTTTGCAACCAAGCATTTTGTCCATAAAAAAGACAGCATAAGGGTCCTTTGAAGATTTTATAATAGTCAGCTGAAAAGTTGGAGATTTTACTCGTTAATCGTATTTCTTTAAAACGTACATTGCTTATATTCTCTGATGAATCGGAGAATTACTTGTGCGACGGCGCCGAGCGCAGGCCGCGCCGGGGACTAGTAGCCGAGCTCGGCGAGCGGTGGTATTTGTGTGGCGCAGGGCGAGGACGCGGGCGCGGCGCCGGGCGCGGCCGACGCGCGCGCCAAGGAGCACGGCCGCGCCAAGCTGCACGAGCAGGACCAGCTCATCAAGGACCTCAAGCAGCAGCTCAAGTGAGCGCCGCCTCCCGTGCCCTGCCCCCTAGCTCCGAAACCTCGAAAATACGAGTTTCATTATCTAAACATACATTCATAATTAGAACTCCCGCTTGGCTTCTGGAATATATTCGTATTTATCAATACTATATGCGACATCAAAGCAAAAAAAGTCAAAAATATATTATGAATTTTTATAATGTAACGGTGCTGTGTAAATATCGTTGATAATACTCTAGGTGTAAAACAATAAAACATACATTAAAAACCTAACATCACGCCTGTCATCCTCGAAGAGGTAGGCAGAGGAATGTAGAACACTCCCACGTTTCACCAGTTACGTTTATGTCCCACTGTGGAGTAGGTGGTGAGTCTATTGCCATGCACCAGGTACATATCCAAACTCTGTGCCACTACTAGAAAATCTAAATTAGAAAATTTTGTAGTGCCTGACCCGGGAATCGAACCCAGGACCTCTCGTTCGGCAGTCGCACTTACAACCAACACGACCAACGAGGCAGTCACACGACCAATGAGGCAGTCAAAATAGTCAAAATCATGTATATTAAAAACAATGCATTAAATTTTTACAGCAGCATTAATTTATTTTTCATAATATACTTACCAATTATTTCATCGCTAGTGTGAACACAAACCGATTGTATCTCAGGAAAGCAGTGAATGAGCAGAAGGAGCTGAAGCTGTTGCTGGACATGTACAAGGGCGTGAGCAAGGAGCAGCGGGACAAGGTCCAGCTGATGGCGGCCGAGCGCAAGGCGCGCCAGGAGCTCGAGGACCACCGCCAGAAGGCCAAAATGGCACAGGTGCCCACTTCCTTCCGTTACACACCTAGAGAACACCATCTTAATAAGTTCATATTTAATATTTATATCCAATCTAAAATTATACAGGACACTGTTGTGTTATATATGTGTTGTTTTATATATGTATGCCTCTTGGTATATATTATCCCTCATCTTTTACTGGAAACTTTTCTGATTTTAGTACATATTTTTGCTGATTTATATTATAGGTAATATTGTTTGTTCCGAAAATGAAATTAAAACTCAAATTACATACGTAATGTAACAGTTAAAATTCCAATTAAGTATTGATTCGTTTTAGAAGATATAGGAAAAACATATTATGTCGATCAGGAAAGCAAGAGGGAGAGGCGGCTGGCGGACGAGGACGCGCTGCGCAAGATCAAGCAGCTGGAGGAGCAGAAGTACGAGCTGCAGAAGCAGCTGTCGTGCGCGCGGCCCAGCGCCGACCCGCTGCACGCCTTCTCGCGCCCCTTCGCCGGCTCGCAGGTGCCGCGCGGCCTCCGCTTCGTCCAGCCACACGGCCCATGCGCACTACCCGACCCGTGTGTGTGGGCGCGTGATGCGGGGTTCATTGTTGTTGCACTGAAATGCCCTATACTTCACATAATGATGATGGCCCTGCAATTATTTGGCCATAAATATTATGCATTTCTTTTTCATTATTATCGCTATTGAATTCCTAGTTTGACAGTGTCTCTCTTGTAACTTAGCTGTGAATATATTTAGTTATTGGAGAATTATTTTCATATTAAAAGTATGATAATGCAAATTTTAGGAGGAGGAAGCGTTGTTAAATGAGATGGAGGTAACAGGACAAGCGTTCGAAGACATGCAGGAGCAGAACTCGAGGCTCATACAGCAGCTGAGAGAGAAGGACGATGCGAACTTCAAACTCATGTCGGAAAGGATTAAAGCTAATTCGTTGCACAAGTTGCTGAGAGAAGAGAAACAACTCCTACAGGAACAGGTATGCATCTAGTTTTAGTCATATTTTTCGTAACTTGAATACCACAATATGAATTTAACAAATCATACATAATCAGAATCATTAACAAATTATTCATAATGTGCATTTTCATAAGAATTCATTTTTTTTTTGTGAGGTCATTCATCGTCAGAAATTCTGGAGGTTTAAATATATAGTTTGTTATTGCATTACTCTTTGGTCAGATGTACCAATATAATTTGGAATGGGATTCCTGTCCTTATACTTTATACATATCTTATACTTTATACCTACCTTATACATATCTGATTGGTTGTGAGTTGTCACATCATGTGGGTTCTTGCTGAAATATTTTCGTTTACTGGTAAATAGACTGAAGAATTGCGATGTTTGCTAGCAGATGCTTATAAGTTCCCGAAGTCCTCATTTGGACCCACTGGTCATAAACAAACTGTATATAGGAATCTCTGGGAGTAGTGCTCGTAGGTGTCATGTCATGTCACAAGTCCTGGCGGGTCGATGGGTGTCATACCAGCACGTAGTGGTTGGAGACCATCCATTAATTACGTCACACATTAAGGTTGGCAGAGGGTCCTCGAATGTGACATAACAACTTAATACAGGAGGGGAGAGAAGGAAGGGTCACATGTGTTTTGAACAAAATTTAACTGATTGGAATTTGAGGAAACTACTTCCAAACGAATGAGATTCTTCTTGCTTCGTTAATAGAATCCTGATTTGATTAAATTAAACGAGCTATCTTTTTTGCCAAATCGATAAATTTGGCTAAAGAGATTCCCCTAAAAGTTATACATGATGGTTAGTTTGCGTTTGTAATTTGGTGTATTGGCATATTGTTAATTTGACATGAACAAAATAAAGTCCCGATATTAACACGTTTTACTTAAAGTTGGCCCACAAAAATGTAAAAGTGCCAGCGAAAAGAAATCGTTAGGCATATCGGCCTCGACAATTAGTCACAATTGAAATAGATCCGTACGAGGGTTAATTAACGGTCACGAGACCCGGAAAACCGTACGAGGTTTTGGTGGAAAGCTCGACGCGGCCTTAGAGTGGGATCAGCGCGGCGTGGCGTGTGACGCAATTGGTGGGTGGTCCGCTACAGGTGGTGACGCGCGACCAGCAGATCGAGTCCATGGGCGCCGTGGCGCGCCGCCTGGAGGAGAAGGAGCGCCTGCTGCAGAGCACGCTGTCGGCCGTGGAGAAGGAGCTGCTGCTGCGCCAGCAGGCCATGGAGATGCACAAGCGCAAGGCCATCGAGTCCGCGCAGTCCGCCGCCGACCTCAAGCTGCACCTCGGTCCGTTCGCTCTACTTCTATTTAATCAAACGTTTAATCTACGTCTTCCCCTGATGACCGTCGCTGTGCAGTTTCATATGATATTTTAGCCCATAATCTCCATGCTGGGACTGCCGGTTTCTCTATAACTGAGTAACTAAATATATATACAAATACTTTCTGTAAATTATCTTCATCTTCATGTAGGCAGTATATTGTATATTGTTGACTAAACTCATTATACGATATGACAAAGAAGTTACGTTTCTTAAATGTACACAAAAAATAGTATATTAAAATTCACTACCAATTAAAATATATTTCGAATCACTAAGTGAATTTCGCTAACACAGTGCTGCATCTTAACAATATCCTATATCTAATTTAGACTTTGTAAAATGTTGCAGAGAAATATCACGCGCAAATGAAGGAGGCGCAACAGGTTGTCGCGGAGAAAACGAGCGCCTTAGAAGCCGAAGCGTATAAAACGAAAAGACTTCATGTAAGTGGGGAATTATTTTTATATGTCTATTGTATATTCTACTATTGTTTTATTACCAAAATGTTACGAAGATATGGTAAACCTTAAATAATTCATCTATAAAAAAATTATGAGGGCGAGTACTGTGTATTAATTCACATGATTTCCCTCGTAAATAGCACCGTTTTTGTACAATGCATTTTTTAAATAATAAATCAGTCAATCGATCAATAACTAAACGATCAATCAATCTATTAAACAATCGAACAGTCAGTCAATCAATTTAATGATCTCTCAACCATAAAATCGAACTATCAGTCAATCAATTAATTTATTAATTATACAAACGAATTATCATTCAATCAATTAAATGATCTATCAATCATAAAAACAAATGATCAGTCAATTAATTTATTTATTTATTAATTATACAAACGAATGGTTACTTAATCAATTAAACGATCTATCAATCATAAAATCAAATGATCTGTCAATTAATTTATTTATTTATTAATTATACAAACGAATCGTCATTCAATCAATTAAACCATCTATCAATCATACAATCGATAGACAAGCAGTTAAATGACCAATCAATAGACCAAATAATACATTGATGAATCATCACCCATTTGTGAAGTCTGAAATAATTTTAATATTAAATTCATTTTGTAAATTTTTCTTGTCATTGATAAATGTTTTTTTTATGTTGAACAGTTGAAATGTTGCATTAAGCGTGTAGTGTAGAACATAACCGGTGACGCGTGCAGGAGGAGCTGGCGGTGCTGCGGCGCAAGGCGGAGCGCATGAAGAAGATGGAGCAGGCCGGCAGCAGCATGGACGAGGTGCTGCTGGAGGAGATCCGCGATTACAAGGAGACGCTCACCTGCCCGTCTTGCAAGGTACCGCCCTCCGATCGAGTGCGCCCGGAGCTCACGGGCGTCATTTTTCCGTATATCTTATCAGCTATAAGAATGGCTACCGTTCGCCACTCACCGTCGACGTTTGCAAACGGTCCTGTAGGTGCTTGTAGTAGTATGTAGTGCCAGGCTGTGACCGGGCGCGGTGTGCGCAGGTGAAGCGCAAGGACGCCGTGCTGACCAAGTGCTTCCACGTGTTCTGCTGGGACTGCCTGCGCACGCGCTACGAGACGCGCCAGCGCAAGTGCCCCAAGTGCAACGCGGCCTTCGGCGCCAACGACTACCACCGCCTGTACCTGTCCACCTAGCGCGCGCGCGCTCCTTGCACCGTTTATTATTTTCTTCGATCGCTCGTTACATGCCTTTCGCTCGTGAACTTGGGTAAGTGTGTTTACGACGTAGAGCTCTAGTTAGAAACGATTGAATGTTGTAATAATTTTAACGATGTAAGCGTTGAGAGTGTACAGCGCGTGTAAGAGACATTAATTTTCGATGTTCCGCCGTCGTCGTCCGTTTCGCGGCCGTTCGACTCGATCGGTAAGTCGAACCGCGAATTTTATACTCCTATTACATTTTTGTATCGATACGTTAATTAATTAATCGATTACGTGCACTCATGCAAATATAATAATTAGACAAATATCTGAATTCGAATTTAATGTAGGTAGATAAAAAGTTAAAAAAATTCATATACAAATCGCTTTAAATAAAAAAAAAATGTAACAATTACCTCCTATAATTTATAATTGTAATGTTTAATTAATGTTTCTTTTTTTGTATTTTGTATGATACCGAGTATAATTCGTGATTACATTACGTTTGTAGCGTGCGAATTAATTTTGTGTTACGTTATGCGTGTGTGGCTCGCGGCCCGAGGTGTTAGTAGTAATGGTCTCATATAAGGTTATAAGCTGCGAGCGCAACTATTGGATCTCGTTCGTGTGGATTCGTGGGGATTAGATTATTTTTTCTAAATTAGTAGAAGTGGGGTCACCATTCGCTCTGAACCGAGCAACGTACTTAAATAGCCAAGAACGCGAGTTCCGAACAAAAATTAATGTCATGATAATTTTAAACAAATTTAGTATTATCGGATGTGGTCGTATTAAAAGTGTACGAGGTTTCTCACCGTGATGTTACTGAGTGAAAATTTGAGGAAAAAAATATTGCCAGTTGATTTTATGCTGTGTTGTTCCACGTCAATGATACAACTTACTGTCGTCAGTTTCGTGTGAATCTTGAAACTGCAATTCGTAAAATTATTTTCGTTAAATATGTCATCATCATCTTTAGCTATTTCCACTGCTGGACATAGGCCCAGGACATACGACATTGGTTTGCCCCTAATCCCCGAGCTGGGCACGTGGGGTGGGGATATGCGTGAAATTTGTACGTGGACAGACGCGAGTCGCGTTCTCACAGAATCGATAGGTCTATTGATAGAATTTAATTCGAAAGATGAAAAAACAATCGCATTTGTTTAATCTGCCTTATTCAGTAGCAATTATTGTTGTCGTTCAAATGTATTTTTGTGCGTTTCAAACTGAGTCACAACAAAAGAAATGGTGTCATTTACACGCGCCGTAGCGCGGCCGCGCCCCGACGTTCATTCCTTATTGTATAGTGAAACGGACTTTTCCATGTATTTAAATATGAATATAACGATGCACACAAACATATGGTAAGATTTTTTTTTGTTTTTTTTTTTTTATTTAATTTTTTATAATTCGAGATGCATTTCGCGAGCGTGCGCGCCCGAGTGCGAGTGACCGTGAATGTCGTACCGTGTGGATATCATGAAATCGAACAAGCGAACTGGACGCGTAGTTTATTTTGTATTTAGTGTAGAGATTTAAGAATTTAATTGTATAATTAGTTCAATGGCGGACGTTTAATTATGTACAGATGAGACGCGTGGGATCTGTTGTGTTGTTGATGTTGTGGGCGAGTGGTCGACGGGAGCGCTCGCCGCCCGCTGACTGATATTTATACTTGTAGACGTAACACTCGCGACGTGCGACCTCTCCACTGTGAGGCGACGTTTGTTAAATAAATCCTTAATGGAGACCATGGTTATTTAATTGAACGATCTCTCGTATAAACCATTGTCAATTGTTGGGAGTTTTTTTTTTTTTGATTTAATTATACGACGACCAATACTCGTTGGTGTTCCCAATTGAGTACCACATTAATAGTATTTTTTTTTAATGAATGTGAAAAGATTGTAAGTTATAAAATATAATGTATTATTATAGACACTCCCTTCTTTATTTAATTTAATGTACGTGTGATGTGCACGACGAGTACACGAGTGTGTATCGTTTTTGATAAAATTATCGCTAATAAAAAAATTCAATACTTTTTACATACGTTCCGCAAGTTTCGTTCCCGAACCGATGTGAAGCAACATGAATGATTATAAACGTACATATTTGATGTTAACATTAATATTATGGATATTGTGTATAAGTTTTTTACCGATTAACTCTAACCGGGGAGACTTGGATTGAAAATGTAAAGGAAACGGTCATTATGCATAAATATATATGTCTATATATTTAAAATGTGTAACTTGCTTATTGCGTAACTAGGTGATTTCGTTTCTAGAATGGAAACTATTTTTGTAAAAACACTATATGGTGTTTTATCGAATCGGCTATGAAGAATTGAATTCCCATGTTATTTTTTCATTAATGACTGCCTCGATCGAGTGGTTGGGAGCGTGACCGCCGAACGAGGGGTCCTGGGTTCAAATCCCGGGTCGGGCACTATTGAAGTTTTCTAACTTGGATTTCCTACTAGTGGCTTGGAGTCTGGAAAAGTGCCCGGTGTGTGACAATATTCACACCACCTATTTCAAAGTGGGATGTAAACGTAATTGCTGAAAAGTGGGAGTGTACTGCACAGCCTATCACTTCGGGGATTACAGGCGTGATGTTACGTTCTTTCATTAATAATAATGAGTAAAAATAGTAATGGAATAGTACATTTGGTACAACTATTCCAAATGCCTTATTCCTGTATTATAATTCCATAGTAGGTATTTGCTAGTGACAAAAACTTATACTGTATGGAAGAACTTTGCAAGATCCTCACGAACGTGTAAAGGCTGATAAATACCTTTTAAAATATGAAAAATAGTGACAAAAAACCCGCAAAATAACATGAAAAAATGGAAATGCTGGAAACTTGTGAACAACTCAAAACTGTATATGTAAACAACTGTAATATTAATTTAATGGAGTATCGAATAAATGTTCCAAACGATAACTTGTGGTTCACTTTATCGCTTACCTTTTCATATAGTGATTTAAGGGTTTTTGTTTATGTAACTATGAAAATACTGTCTTCAAGCATTGTATATCAGCGGGGGCCAGACTTATGTTGGTCGACAAATGGATGCTTCATTAGCAAATCTATTAACTCGATAAAACAGAAGTTGAGAAACGTATAACATATTATGTGATGCTTTTTTTAAATTATTTTAAAATTACAAATTAACAAATACTATGTAGAATGTAAATTTGAAAATGAATCTTTGATCTGACGAATATGTACAGTTAGGAGCTAATCGAGTGCTTGAATATTAAAATTAAGTAAATATATAATTAAGTATTAAGTAAATGTATAATTAAGTAAATAGCAGAATATTCATAATTTGTACCACCGTCTTTGACCTTGGATTGAGTTTGAACAGACATCAGAAAATACCTCGAGGTAGTCGTTGATGTTCTATTGTTACATTCGAATACAAGCCTGTTATGATTGTACACATAATGAAGAGGCGAAGAGAAAAAAAACCATTTGTTTATCATTTTTATATTTACACATTTTATGTACATAACATAATTTGACAATTTTACGTTTAATATTAGTAATATTATCTAAAATAACTCCACGTACTCCGTCGATACTAATTCACAAATTCTTATAATAATTTATTATAATCAATAGTGTCATTAGCACCTGAAGCAAGCGACATGGATGGACGAAGCATTTTATTGCATTTTGTACTATTCACGAAACAAGCAAACTAATTGTTTATCGATTAGCAGGTGATATAGAAAAAATGTAACATGGTTCATATTTTCACTGAAACTCATGAAAGAACTCTCGTTTCCACGACGTTAACCATCATCTTTTCACACTTAATTACGAACATGAACAGATCAAAAAAAAAAATTCACCATAAATATAACATCAGTCTCATATGTTACAATAAATTTTCTTTATGAGTAAATGTATGTCATTGTGTGTGTGAGTGCTTAATTTTAATGTACAGTAATAAATTTGATTAAGCAAAATTTAATTACTAAGCCGGTATAGCAGTTACCTTATTTAAATATTATTTTAAATGAGGTAACTGCATAATAGAGGGCATCACTTAAGTTCATGCATCGGTCGACTAATATAATGTCCGGTACAGTAGACCGACATATAAAATCTGGGACAATTATATTATTTGCGTGAACAGGAAAAAATCTAATGTCTATGAATTTAGGTTTACTTTTGACAATGATTTACATATCAACGACAAAAAATTTCAAACTTACTGTTAGCGTAAACAAAATGTGGGCTGTTGTAACTGGCCACACATTAGTTACAACATGTGTAGCTTGTACGTGGCAACACTACGCGCACAAGTCGCTGCATAAAAAAACAATTTAGACTGATCTTTATTGATTATGTCGAGAATACAATTGGAGAATATTATTTGACTAGACACAATAACATGAAATGTGTACCACTTAATTCTTAAAATATTGAATGAACAAATAATTCATGGTATACATTTTACGTGCTAGACTAAGAATGGCGTTAATGACGAGGTCATAACGGGCAGCGTGTTCACAGGACGTCTGCTAGGACTAATGGCACTTACAATTACTTTCCTCAATTTTCAATCGATTTTTATTAGATTTTGTATGCCGCCAGCGGGCTCGTGGTTCATTTATATGTAAGTAGATACTGTCATAAGATATTTTTTGTATAAAAATAAAATTTAATCCGTCATGCGTCAATACATACAAACTCCCTACGTACATTTAACATGCTTTAATATTTCTTTTTTGTTTCAGGAATCGTAATCATATTATGTCTGGCTGAAATATACTTATTACAATACTTAAACATCGGTTTACAACATTTCTGTCAATACTAAGATACCATATTTAAAAAAGCAATATGTTACTTAGTAAGAATTACTTATCTTAGGCATTCCCTAAAAGTATGGATTAGTTGGTCTTAAACATAATATTGGTAATGTAAATAAAGCAACAGTAATTGTAAAGGATAACACGAAATTTCTCTAATCGAGTTCTTAATAAGTAATAAAAAGAAAAAAAGCATTAGTAGAGGAAAACATAGATATTTTGCTAGATAAATTTTAAATGCCATTCGGAATGAGAATGTAAAGATGTTTAATACTAAGTACGGCAACAGAACATTGTAACCGTCGAGAAGCGAAGCAGTGAGTAGAGATATAAATTTTTCTAAGCGCGCGTGGGGCATCTTAGGACGCATCTGTACTTTCCGGCAATACAACCACACGTCGTTTTGAGAACCTTCACGAGTACACGCCGTCGGGGCGCCGCCGGCCGCCGCCCCCTCCCTCCCGCGGCGCTCGGCACACCTACCCACTGCCTACCAATTTGATCCTATTATTATCACTTTTAATTTTAACATCTTTCTTAATTCGACTAATATCAAATATCTCATGAACACATAATTTGCAATGGCTTATTATTTTTTGTATAGGAGACGTGGTCCTATATCGATTCACCTAACTATCGTTTCTAATATATTTCAATTCGTGCTAAAAAAAATTGCTTCTACCCCTTGCCAACCGAGCGGACGGACGACGGCTCGAATATAAGATCTACGGGCTGTTGGACAATATTGGAACTTTACCGAAAAATATGGCAACATTTAATTACACTGTTACAGTGTAAAGTGGTACTAAGTATATTAAGTAGAAGTTATTAAGTATTTGCGATGTTACCGTTACGCTTTATAATTAGTAAAACGATCGGGAGCCTGATCCGTCGATGCCTATTCTGATTATCGTTGTATAAATTGCACCGTTTAACGGAACTGCACTGTGTGACGCGATTGTTAAGCCAGCAACAGTTAATTGATTTTGAAGATTATATTTGCATAGTTTTTCATGAGTAGTAATATGACAAGGTGTCTTTGTTAGATTTATCATTAAAACAATAGAAAAATGATGCTCTTTACAGTACTAGTTATAATTTTAATTAGGTTACATAGTATTATTATTTAGGATTTTATTTTGATTTATGAAGTTATTAAATGAAGCACTTAGATGATGTCTTTTAAGTAATATGAGTTTTTATTTTATTT